>JAANSN010005435.1:0-12467 GCA_036850665.1 Dicranocentrus wangi | reverse complement strand
TAAAAGAGGAATAAAGGAAGTATGGGTTGAATGTAAATATTTTAGGAGAGTAAAAGTAACTAGTTTTGTAAGTGTGGATAATGGTAAGGTATTGGAAAGAAGAAATGAATATAAAATACTTGTAAAAGGAGAATCCTTTTCGTAGTGGCAAGGATGCCCTTTTTGTCCCCGTCCGGGTATAAAAAGGAGGTGAGAGAGCATGAACATCATCAGTTTTTATTTTATCTTTTAAAGCTCCTCTTGCCACGAAAAGGATTATCTTTTAAGAAAAAATGTTTGCTTATGTATTTAAAATGGACGTTTCTATTATGAAAATAAAGAGGTACCTATGACAGTGTAAGACTGTTTCGTATGTGTGTTGCAAACTTCATTCACGAAGGACAAGGAGGGAAATGAGAAATGTTGTATCGTAAGCATACGCGTCAATTCATATGCTAAAAGAAGGAAGGGTGGGTTCCCCAAATTTGAGGCAGGATATTCGGAGTAGGCGGAGTATCTTCGAACGACAAGTTCACACAATAACTTCTACGCACGGACTTATGACTTGATTCCGTAGGTGCTGCTGAGTGCCGTCAGGCTGGAGATACACGTCAGTGTAAAGGTAATGGGAAAAATCGAACCGAAGGACTCCAATGTCGCCCTCAATCATCCTAATTATCACGTAAACTCCGAAATTTACTCAGGAACATAACATTATGAACTCTTTCTGAGTGTACTTTCTCTTTCTTGAAGACGGGACTAGTGATTATTTTGACGTGTTTGGGTAGCGTAACAACAGCAATGAGAACCTGTGTAAGTGTGATAATTAAATATTAAGACCCCTGCCAACTAAACTATTGATTGTTGTAGAAGGAATGAGCTGTGTTTCGAAGATATATAGGTAATACCTTATTACATTCTTGATATAATTTATTTATTTATTTGATTTTTTTGTTTCCAGGATGAAAAATGTGGAGGTGAGGATGGGGATTGTAATCAAATATGTCGGGAACAAGACGGCGGGCCCTGGGCTGGTTGTTGCCATCATACTGATGCGGGAAATAATAATAAATATTATTGCGTGTGTTGCGAGCACCAGTACCGTAATGTTGACTGATGGCTTGAGCCTATACCCGAGCAAATTTTGGCCAACTCCCGAATCCCTTGACTCACAATAGTCACAATCAGTGCTTGACGTAGGTAAATGTCTTCCGTAACGACTTTGGCAATCAAAGTATTATTCACTGAGACGACGGAGGTATAATAATATGGCCTTGCGAATATTAAATGATTTTTTCTGGCATTAATTGGTATTGTCAAAAATTATATACAACAAATATATTATTATTATTATAAGCATTCAGAATTATGTAATTTGATTATTGAGTTATTTTTCAATGGTCTAAAAATTTGTATTCACGGAAGCATTCTCTACAGTCTAAAAAAATTACATTATGCATTTGCATGCATAGAGGATATAGTAGCTCCGAACTTGAAGTGTATTTTTAACATTTTAATTAAGTACTGGAAATTTAACACGGGATTTCTCAATCTACCTGGCAAAAGCATACACTGTTTGCTAAGGATGCGATTATACGTAACTTCCATGCTTCTACATGCGGACACACACACATTAGAGAAATATGCAATTCCAGACTGCACGACAAAATGGTTTTGTCATGGAGTTTGGAGACAAAAAAAGTTAGATCCAAAAAAACGATGACAAAACAATATGAATCTTTTGTCTTCAAAACACGAGTTTTGACGACAAAATGGATTATCATGCACATCCATTATTCAACATGGGTATTTTTGGCCACAGCATTTTTGACCGCGCGCGTTAATTTTTGTTTCAAACTGCCCCTTGATTAGAATCCAAATCAAATATGATGGTGCAACGGAAATTTGGATTTGTCTTCAAGGCTTTTGGATTCGAGATTGATAGCAAAAACTGAATCTTGTATTCTAATCTGGAATTGCCTAAATTAACAGAGCGATCTTCCCTCCTAATATAATATAATATTTGGAAAATTATAAACTAAGTATTTAATGCTATCTGCATTATTGCAACAAGAGAACAGAGGCAGCTTGTGTAAATGCAAATTGCTGGCTGACCAGCGGCGTCAGCCTATCCGCATAATTAGACGCCCCAAAACCTGCCCTAATCACGGCACAAGACTTGTGAAACTTCTTCATCGCCCGAGCCCTTTCATTCCTTTGGAGTTCTTTCAAGGTACGCTCAGATTGTGTCAGGAGTGCCGCCATGGTCTCACAAATGCAAAGATTCCCAACGGCACTACTGACCAGTAGAGCCAGAGTGAGTGCAACAAGGAGGTAACTCGTAACCCCTTCTCCCTCCACCAACTTCACAACAATATAAGACCACTGGATTTGGACGAGAATGATCCAAGTGACTATCACACTATTTAGGACCTTTTGATAAATGTTGTTGTACATCCTGGCCAGGATTTGGATCTGCCGGTAAAATTTTCCAGTTTTTGCTTTGTCAGCAGCCATCCTCGTCCTCGCCAAATACATTTTCTGGTACGTTTTGACAAACCATCGAATTGCCCCTGCGGAACTCATCCCGAATGCCAGAACGAATATTAGTGTGTGCATGATGTAGCTCAGCATGAAAAATGAGCTAGTCGCCGCAGAGACCATAAGCATTACGTTGATTGGCATTTCAAAATTGGAATGGTATCTATGGGCAACTACTACTGCTGCACATTGTGGGCGAAGCCAGTAGAACGGAGATGCCGGAAAGCAGGGGAATACCAACTCAATCAGTGCTGTGTAAATGGTTGGGAGGAGGGCGACAAACTTGGTCAAGTCATGAACCATAGTGATTAGAAATGTTTCCAGCAAGTCCAGTTGCATTCGCTCAGGTTGAGCTTGAGACAGGTCGTCAGCATCCTGTGGGCGACGAGCGGATATTCTTGATATTTCAATGATTCGGAGTAGTCGTTTTGAAGGAATCTCCCATCCACCTGGATAATCATATTCATAACAACTTGAAATGTTGCAACCACACTGAAAATTATTTTGGCTTCAAGAATGTCTTTACTACCTTCAAATTGTTTCGAGATGGCGACCAAGGAGTTCAGAAATTGGATGACTTCATGTCTCTTCAAGTGAAACACGACAGACAGAGTCAAGGCTGCGAAAATAAGACCCGGAAAGTATAGGCTAAACGCACGTGAAACCAAGTTGTTGTTGTCGTCGTCGCAACTCCCACCAGCATTAGCAGCAGTTTGAAGGAGGACCAAACCACCGAGTCCAATTTGAACTCCAAGGCAGGTAACATGCTTCCATTGACCCGTAAAAGCCAAAAGTCCGAATCGTTCAGAGTTGGGATTCCAACGGAATGCCAAAGCACCCCAACGAGCGGCTCCGTGTAGATGACGCAGGGTGACGCCGAGAAGAAAATCTTTGGTAAACATGGTAACAGAAGATTTGGTGATTGAGGTTTAAATCAAATAAATCAAATATGTGGTCGTTTTTGTGGTTCTACTACGGAGTATTTCTATTATCCAAATTCAACCAAAAGCATAAACGCTCTGCAAATGAGAGTATATAATTTTATGCAATATATGATGATGAGTACTCTACTATACCCATATATTTTCACTGCTTTTGCGAAAAATTAGTGGGCAGAAGAAGGATGACGTCTACGGCAGAATGCACGGAATGTTTTAGGAATATAATATAGGAGCGGGGTGATATGGGTAAATTTATTGATATTCTTTCGGTTATATTCCACGTATATTTCGTAAAGTGGTTTTAACAAAAATTGGTAATTAACGCTAAAGTGCCACTTCCCATTATAACTGCCTAAGCCTTTCCAAACGACATTGGCAAACTGATGATGAATTCATGAAGCTTTTTTTTTTGAGAATATGATTCCTTTTTCCTTGGAAGTCGTTTAATTTTTATCGCTGGTGGTATGTCGAAAAATATTGAAATTAAAACCTTTAATCTTTACTAAAGACTTGTATTGTGGTCTGACAGTAAAGTATTTGCGCGGGCACACTTGGATTTTAAAATAATTTCGCACACATGTAGGTTAGGACCAAGGTAACTACGCTGCAAAATATTAGTCTCGACCTAAGTAAGGTTTCTGGGTTATGGTAGTTTCCATGGTTTCACCCTACCATACAATATACGTAAGGAAAATTATGTATCAAAATTTTATTGGCCTGTCTCGTAGAGCTAACAAAGTTATGCGGTTTTGCAATTTAAAGTACATTAAAATTCCTAGCCATTTTGCATGAGAGCGTTTAATTAAATGTCACCTAATTAAATAGGGTGTAATTTCTTGGAAATGGTTAAAAATTTAAATTGCTTTAAATTGCAAAAACGCATAACTTTTTCAGCTCTACAAGATAGGCCAATAAAAATTTTATGCATAACTTTCTTATATATAGTGTATGGTAGGGTGAAACCATGGAAACCACCATAACTCAGAAACCTTACTTAGGTCGAGACTAATATTTTGCAGCGTAGTTACCTTGGTCCTAACCTACAAATAATTTTAAAATCCAAGTGTGCCCGCGCAAGTACTTTACTGTGAGTTCACGGAGGAATATATATATGCCATCAAGGTATCATGCTTGTTAACTTTCCAAAAAGAAGCTTAAGGAGCTACTGCCATAGGAATCCCGTCTGCCTGTGTTTGCGTTGACCCTAGCAGCAAACACAGTTTTCAAAAATGCTATAAACTTAGTACACCACTGGCTTGACCAGTACTTCATCTATGACAGGTTCGCTAATCAGCCATAATATTGGTCAACGGCAGCAGTTTAAAACCGTTGCTACTTTATTTGATTCTGGAACTATCTTTTCATGAACAATTCATTTCCGGTGTCATTTGTTCCGAATATGGACACAATCAACTCATGTCATGTCATCTCGTCTCATCATCCTATTTCATTTCGCCTAATCACATTAGGACGCTTTTGACGAAAGTTACTCATTTGGGTCTAATACACTCGTCTCGTTAGAAGTGACGCTTTAGCAATGACAAGAAAATTGCAAATCACAACGAATTGTCGATAAAAGTAATTATTTTAATAACAGGTCAATCAAAATGTAAAACTTTTTACATATTTTGGCTGGCAAATTCAGTTGTAATTGTGCTAAACGTTGACGGATGGACATGCACAGGGACGGAGTTCAAAACTTGTCAAAATGATTACATCTATTGTCCGGTTGACAAGCAAACTGTCAAATTGCATGATGCATGCATTAATTAACACTGTAATTGGTTTAGAAAGTAGACAAAATAATTGATCATGTCAAAACCCTATGTTAGCGTTGCTCTGTGAACCTGGGTGGCTTGCCTCTAAAACTGGTATTCACATTCCAAGACATTCAAGGCCGTGGCTTTTAACTAACGTTCAAATCTTTGCTGGTCAACATTATTATTAAAACTGGATATAGTCGTGAATCGATTGAAAGCGGTTCTTCCTTCGGTCATGACTGGCATGAAAATATAAGGAGAAAAATAGAAGCTAAAAATGGGAATAAAATTGGATACAAATCAGATCAGAATATTTGGAAATGATTCTTTCTTTTTATATTCTAGTGAAAATTACTCGCTGATTACATCCAAATGATAATATTTTTCTCGTATATCCCAATAATATATTTTTGCTATTTCATATTAGCCCACCACAACCTCTTTGTCCTCTTTCAAAAGACAGGTGCTGCAAATGTAATGATGATGTGAAGTGAAGCCACTACTCTCAAGACATATCAGATTGAAAAGGCTTCTCAATAAATAAGTTTTCGTTTTAATATTTTAAAGCATTTCTTTCCAGCATATTAGTACATAATGCTCATATTAAGACAGAATGAAATGAATTACTAAATTCTTATTAGCCAATAGTAAAACCTTTGCTATGACTAAAATACGTCATCATTTGCGTAGGTTGGTGGGATTGTCATAATGTTCCGCCCAAGATAATACCATAATATGCAGCGATTATTGATGATTGGTATACGTCTGGATAGAATGCTTAATCATAGCTAATCTGAATACAGATTAGGACAATTACTTTAACACTTAACTGCCTTCCTCCCTAATCTACTTACTTAAGTTGAGAAACTATAAAATACTTGGTGCTCTGCCTATACTAGTTCAACAGGAGGACCGAGGCAGTTTGTGTAAATGCAAATTGCTGGCTGACCAGTGGCGTCAGCCTATCCGCATAATTAGACGCCCCAAAACCCGCCCTAACCACGGCACAAGATTTGTAAAATATCTTCATCACGGCAACCTTTTCCCTGATTCGGAGTTCTTTCAAGGACCGCTCAGACTGTGTCAGCAGTGCCGCCATGGTCTCACAAAGACACAGATTCCCAACGGCACTACTGACCAGTAGAACCAGGGCGAGGGCAAAAAGGAGGAAACTACTACCTCCTACTCCAGCTCCTCCCTCCTCCAACATTTTCACAACGATATAGGACCACTGGATTTGGAGGAGGCTGAACCAAGTGATTAGCTCGCTGTTGAGGACCTGCTGGTAAACGTTGTTGTACATCCTGGCCAGGATTTAGATTTGTCTGTAGAATTTTCCAGCTTTTGCTCTCTCATTCGGTCTCACCATTCCTGCTGAATATCTTTCCTGGTAAATTTTGACAAATCTCCGAATGCTCCCCACAGCACTAATCCCAAACCCGCAAACGAATATAATGGTCTGCATGAAGAATAGCGCGGTTGCAGTTCCAGCCTTCAGCGTCCAGTTAATAATAATAATAATAAACAGTCCAAACTTTGAATTTTGGTATCCATCATCCGCACATTCCGGGAGGAGCCAGTAGCCTGGAACTCCGGGGAAACACGGGAAGGCCAACTCAATCAAAGCTGTGTAAATGACGGGGAGCATTGCGACAAATTTGGTCATGTCGTGAACCACAGTGACAAGAAATGTTTCCAGCAGGTCCAGTGGTTGTTGTTGTAGTACTCTTCCAGGTTGCACTTGAGTCAGGGCGTCATCGTCATCCTGTGGCCGAACAACGTCTATTTTTATTATGGATCCTTTGATGATTTGGACTAGTCTTTTGGATGGAATCTCCCATCTCCCTGAATAAAATCACATTCAATCAATCACAAGTTGAAATTTTGAATCCTCGACCCACACGGGAAATTGTTTCCAAAATACACATTTGCTTACCTTCAAATGGTCTCGAAATGACGACCAAGGCGTTCAGAAATTTGATGATTTCATGCCTCTTCACGTGGAACACGACAGACAGGGTCAGTCAGGGCTGTCAAAATAAGACCAGCAAAGAATAGACCAAACGCGCGTCCAACCAACTCCTGGTCTCCGACGGATTTATTCCCAACAGCAAAAATAATTTGGAGGAGAGCCAAGCCACTGAGCCCAATTTGAACGTTGGGATTCCAACTGAATGACAAAACACCCCAACGAGCCGCACCCTGTAGGTGACGCAGGGTCACTCCGAGAAGAAACT
The DNA here is from genome assembly GCA_036850665.1 of Dicranocentrus wangi. NCBI lineage: Eukaryota > Metazoa > Arthropoda > Collembola > Entomobryomorpha > Entomobryidae > Dicranocentrus > Dicranocentrus wangi. Next base: position 5,009 of record JAANSN010005435.1, on the reverse strand, counting down.
CTTTGGCAAACATGGTAACGTAACCGAGAAATTAGATGTGGATACTTCAGGTAGGAATCAGGGATAGAAATTAGAAGTAATGAAGAAAAACGCTGTTGTTTTAACGCTGTAAGGGAAAATGATGACAACTGTCCTGTGCGGAACGTGACTATTGCCTGCTGAATTCCCCTGAAAGCATACATATATATACGCTTTGCACAAGAAGAATAGTATTTTATATAATTAATAATCAATTTATGATGGATTCTCTCGGTCCATTTAATTTTATTGATTGCACAGAAGAAGGATGGCGGTGTCCACGTGAGAATGAAAAAATAAAAGGCGTATTATTATATCGTTGACAAATTAAATTGTATGACTCGGTTAATGCGGTGAATTGGGTCAATCCTTCGACTAATGAAATATTTGTTGCGGTTGGATTCGATTCGACGTATATATTTTGTCAATTGATTTTTATCAATAAATAAGTAATTTTATCCGATGGATCCATTTTATATATTTTGCATACCGTACCGTAAGCCGAAATACATAATATGAAGTGGTAGGCACATGAATAAATATAATTTTTCTCCATTTAATATTTAGTTTAGCATTCCTTCTCGTCTTCTTATGAAAGTCGAATAAAATAAAGTATTCTTAAAGGATAAGGATTATCGACAGGAGCAAAAAAAAACTTTCTTAATCGTCCTAATTGCAGAGCTAAATAATATTATATGCAGGGAACCTAAAACTCACAATTTTTTATCTTATTTAACAATGACAAAAAAACCTTACTTTAAGAAGCACTTTTACTAACGAATCGCGCACGTATATATTAAAATGCTAAAAAGATTTTTGGTGTTGTGCATTCAAAGGCTGGTTTACTTCCGATCGTAAGTAAGTACAGCAACACATATATGAGGTATTATAATTCTGCTCGCTATTAGCTGGGGAAGTGTCTATCAAAAATCAGAGAGTTTTCCCCCACCAAAAGTTTCACTCCCTACTTTAAAAATTAGCGTTAAAGGTCAAAAATGACAAATTTATTGCTGTATAATTATCTGTTTGCGCAATAATGCGTCTCCAATTCATAGAAAAATTCATCGAGCTACTAAGCATGCAAAATGAAGACAACACATTTGAAGAAAAAACCCAGATTTTCTTGTAATATATTTCATAACGAATGCTGAATTATTGATTTTAACAGTCGTGTGTTATTATGTCGTATCAAGCTGTCCGTTGAAAACTGGAATCCTTGGACCACTTCCTCCAGCCTGTCCATCAGCCCCTTTGAAGGGCTCTTGTCCCTGGTCAGAATGAACATGCGCACGTGGCGAATGTAGGGGTCCAACAAGGGGCAAAAGTAATGTATGGCATAAGACTCATAGTCAGTATCAATAAATCCTGTCTGGAAGTCCTCTGCGGATCATTACAAATATTTTAAAAAATATGCAAAAACATCAAATTAGCAAACAGTCAGTAATTGATAAGGAACTCTGATGATAGAAATGAGGCACGTAATTAAAAGCTCTGTCAAGTCAGAGTCAACTAACTAACCTCGCACTAAATTTGGCGTGAGCACCCAAATTGCCGTGTTCTCCGGCATGATGTACGCGATAGTGTTGTTTTCCTTTGCTTCCCCGCTTTCCAAAGTATATCTAGAAAAGAGGAAACCTTTTTTTAATTTAAATCAAGATATTGCGTATCTTTATGTTATTAATGAATGAGGTACTGACTGCGTCGAAAATTTCCGAAAGTATGTCATCCCGTCCTCGTCGCTAATCTCGTGGACGAGGCATTGGTAATTTGGATTAGTCGGCTGCACATTTCCCCGAGAGAACTCGTCCTGCACGTGCCACACGCCTTCCATCTATAAAAAAACAATGTGTTACAAAATGAGTTTCGCCAAAAAAAATCATTTTAAATGCTAAAAAAATTCAAATTCTCACACCCTCCCCTTCCTTGCTTACCCTTTTAGTGTCAAAATCAGGGACAGTGGGAAGATTGGGTAGATCACAAAACAAATTCTGAGCGTTGGCCACTGATACCCATGCCAAGGCCAACGTGCCAACAAAGGCCAAAACTGCAAAGGAACAACCTGGATTCATCCTGTGTGCTCACAAGTTTTTAGTGTGTTATTGTCACAACCGTTTCTCAGACTCTCGTATTAATGTAATGGTGTAGTAAAGTCAGGGATTGAGTTCTTTTATATGCACACAGAGCGAGAGAGAGAGAGAGAGAGGAGGAAATTGATTGATTGATTGATTGACCAATTGATGATAAATAATATGAACTTGTAATAATTTTACTTTATCAAGTTGACTGACGCAAACGCAAACGCACCAGCCTATTGCTTCAGTTTTAAATTAATTAGAGTTGTGTCAATCATTTTTTGTTATAAATGTTATTGAGTTTGGCCAAGAGCGGATCGGGTCGAAGTTGCATAGGTTGAATGAAATAAGCTTGCAGATTTATAATTATCTTTACAGGTAAAAAAAAACTGTTTCATCATTCTCTTATGCAATGCAATTCAATTGGCCGATCATAAATTGAGTGGGCACGTCGATCAGCTTGATCATCATGTGAGCATCATGTCATGTCGTCGTCCGGTTACAAGTTCAAGTGTCCTCATCATCATCCTCATCATCAACCTGACTGGATTGAAGTGTTGCAAATGAGGAATGAGGATGTGCATTCGGGCGGTGGGTGATTAATGGGGAGGATTCTAAATACGAGTTGAAACATTTTATAATAAACTACTTCAAATAAAATCACTTGACTAAAAGTCAAAAGAGCCAGATGGTCACGTTTTTTAAAAAAAATATTATTATGCAATTGGGTGATGAAATAAGTGTATCAAATCAATCAATTAAATACCAATTATTCCCAAAGTGTTCTTGTTACCTCCCTCCTCCCAGCTCCACTTTTTGCCTGGAGACAAAAATGAAGAATTAAAATGGAATGGTCGTCGTGTACTACGTGACCCATGCATAAAACGTGGATGATGATTGATGATGAAACCTTGTCTGGATAAGGTTTGACTGGCTGGAAAGATTTTTTTTTCATTTTGTGCTTTGGTACTATATTAAAATCAGTGAGTTCTGCATTGCAACTGCAACCCAATGACAAATGAATGATGATCTGCTTCGTGAAAAAGTTTTATTATTACCGCGCATATGAAAACTCAAAAAATAGCTTTAAGATGGAGCAAGACAACAACAAAATTAGCAATTACATACACAGATTATATATTTAATTATAATAATTTATAGTAAAAATATGGATGTCAAATATTTAAGAGGACAAGCTAGCTAGTGAGGGAGCACAAACTTGACATCAATCTCATTGTCATGAACACAGGGGAAAACGAAAAAGAGGAGATTGTTTCTCCCGGAATACTCTGCTGTGTTGCACTCTCAACCATTCAGGGAGAGATGCTAGTGTAGCTCCATGCGGATGCACACAGTAAAAGGCCACGAGCAGCGTGGTTTCCTGCACTCACTTCTCTTTGCCTCCCCCGACTCCACTTTTACTCTGAATCTCGAAGAGAGTAGTTGTCTTTGGCCTTGTGCCTGTGAAGTAGCCGTGTAAGTCTGCTAGAGTGCTTCGGTGTAAAACTTCGTTTATTTCCCTTTCAAGTTTTTGAAACAATTAAATGCTCTTTGTTAATAATCATGACCAAGTTATCTGTAGCAACAGTGGTCGTTGATTTGTGTGTAGAAAATAAATAAAGAGATAGCAATAGAAAAGTGGCAAACATCCAGAGCAAGTGAACATGTTTACTTGCGTTTTTTGTACTTTTGTACTTTTGTACATTTGAACTTTTACCATTTTTCAAGTTACTGAAAGAGACGGTGACGAGGAAACTGCATATTTCGGACGTGACACAAACACCGCAAAATTCCCAAGGGACAGTTAGTGCTGTTCGAAAACCAGCTACAGATCGGGAAGTGTCATACTCATTAGGTTTGGGCACATAAATAGCCCTTCACTCAATTTCACATTTTACTCTCTATACTCATTAGGTTTGGGCACATAAATAGCCCTTCACTCAATTTCACATTGTACTCTCCCATACAACACCAAGGATCCAGCGATTTCGAGCAGAACAGTCTTCTGTGATTAGGGTGGTTTCGGTTAGTAAATCAGGCCCGTCCGTGACACTCATCATCAACTTCGTCTTGAACGACATTTGTGGTGTCACAACCATTATTTCCCATAGGATGATCCCCAGCTTCCATTTCATCATCCAGAAGAGGATCCACCTCCTCCACCACAACCGGCTCCCCCGCTAGCTGCTGGACCTTCATCAACCCTTCTTCTTCTGATGACTTTTTCTGGTTGCAGGTCCATCCGTCGGGGTGGTGATGAAACTCCTTTTCGTGATTCCTGAGCTGAGCTCGTGTTCGAAAGTAGGCTGAGCATCGGGGCCGTCCACATCTTTTAACACCCCCTCCTCCCAGTCCTCCCCCTCGGCTCAACCCACTTCTACCCACGCCGTGGTTAATTCTGAAATGAATTGATCGAGCACTCTTGCTGAAGAACAGCTTGGAGCATACGGTGCAGTAATAGGGACGCTTTCCTTTTCTAAAAGCTGCTGTCACAGTTGACGTTGACGACGGCCCCCTCGTCCCTGATGCCCCTACCCCTGCCGCCAATCCATCGCCTTCCGACGCTCCTCCTTCTCCTCCTCCTCCACCACAGAGCTTCACATGTCGCTCAAAATTTCTCCTATTTTCCCAGTTCCTCCCATCCCCACACCTGGCGCAGAGCCATGCGGGCGGAAAGGGACACCTGTCGCCGCCCCTGTGTCGTTCCAAGGCGGCCGGGCTCTGGGTGACAAAGACAAACTGACACCAGGGCTGGTCACACTTTATACTGAGACCCTCATGGACGGCAATAATGTGGCAGAGACCCTCCCGCACCCCATTTGCACCCTACAGCACCCGCTCCCGATTTGCCCCCTACCGCACCCGAACCCTACAGCACCCGATTTCAGCACCCGATTTGCACCCGCCAGCAACCGATTT
>JAANSN010005434.1:0-12467 GCA_036850665.1 Dicranocentrus wangi | reverse complement strand
CAAATATTGGCAGGCACTCAGTGTTTCCAATTCAGGAATTGGAATGGTTGGATAACTACTCTCCAAAACTGGCTCTTCAATGAAGGCCGAATCTTCTCCAATGTTGCAAACCATTTTGTTTGGCTTAATTGGTTTTGTTTGGTTATCTAAAACCTTAATGGTTTAAAATTTCCAGGTGGAAATATTGAAACTTGGTTGTTTTTTGCGAGGAGGTTGTACACCTTCGCTGATTGAAGTTGCAAGCTGAACTGGAGTTGAAACCATTCAGTACAGCCAATTTATACAAAAATTGATTTGCATATCATCAGGTAAGTTCGTCTGATTAAACAAATAATGTTTTAGTCTGTGTTCAATATTTTGGGGGAAACCAGTTCGACATGTCACATGTACAGTTAAGAGCTTGGGTTTGTCCAGGTTAATTAGGGAAAACCGTACAAGTTGATTGTGAACGGGAAACAAAACATCAGAATTTCCCGAGGATGACAAGAGCATTATATTAAATCAGTCGAGTTGTCACGAATGTAGCTCATGTTAATATATTTTTCATTAATATAATACCCAGTATCGATTTATTGACTTTACAACGTATTACCTGTAACATCATAACTTGATGCAACATGTGCAACGTAAATGATGGGAAAATCCTTTCGGATTTCCCGACAATGTCAACAAGTAGGTATGTATAGTGAATAAAGTAAATTGATTTTCAAAAGTATATCAGGTATACCATTTGTGGGGTACAAACTTAAATTACCGACAGCCACTGGTGGGTGATGATGATGATTGACAGGGTATTGGTCATTAACCAACTGAATTGCCATCGCCGACTCGGTGCTTGTGAATAATATCAAATGCGTCTGCGATATAAAGTACTTATTTCTAGGCTTTTGATTCATGTATCAATTAGGTGTGATAATCAGTCAGTGTTGATTTTGGGCTATTCCAGAAGTGCACTTGAGTTTCCCCATATATTTTCTGCATCACAAACAACCCACATCAGAAGAACACTCTCATAATGCGACAATAAGAATTTCTGGTCATTTCTATTTTGGTATGCTAAAATTGGTTATCAAATCAAATTACTCAAAGCAGGGTATCTACTCTACTCACTCAATTATTTTTTCAACATTCAGAATGTTTAGTAATTTTTATAGAATGGTTTTCTTGATATACGTATTTCGCAACCACACACCAACTAGCTTAGTAGTACGACTCGCTAAACTTAGCATGATTTAACGTACATATAACATATGTGCATGTATGATTAACACCTGGAGAAATGGATTGGGAAACCTTTGTTAGAGTACTCGATAGAACACGGAGGACAAAAAGTATTTATAATGTATCGAAACTTATTGGACTACTTCGACCAGCCTAAATTAATTTTTAACCTAAAAACAATTAAATTCTCTACGATTGAGCGGTGAACCCGAAAACAGGTCGATAATCATCATATGAGTGATGTAATCTAATAAAAAATATGGTATAATATCCTAGCTGATTGGAATTGCAAAAATCCTCTCTAGTGCATTCTAACTTTTAAATGCCAAATAACGATAATAACGAATAATGCATTGACAATTCCAAGAAGAAATAGTAAGGTTATAAAAATGCAAACAAATGTATTCACTGGCTTTTGCAACGGTTGAAAGTATATATAATCGCCAAACATTTGCAGGATGGGATCAATCTAATATCTAATGTACCTAAGGAAAACTGACTCACCAGGCACTTCATTAGGAATATCATATTTTAATGGAATACAAAGCAAACCGCAAAACCACGTAGTACAAAACTCCCATAAAAGCATTTGCCTTATACCTATACTAACATTTATTTGAAAGGGCTTCAGTATTTCACACTCGATCTGCTCACTCCTGAAAAGAAAGGTACATTATATAATCCTTACAAGAAACGGAACACATCTAATCACCAATCAGCATGCTTACCAACAATTGTCTTCTCCCTGTGATTCAAAGCTTTGTTCGTGAAGCCAATAGGTGTAACATGTTGCCATTCAAGTGGGATCCCGAATCTTCTCGAATCCTCCCTTGGGCTAGTAGGATGGAAAAGGTGAAGCATGCGGCATGTCTTGGGGTTCAAATCCTGATCAGTAGTTTGGTCCTAACTCAAATCTATTGCCGGAGGAAAGACGAGCAACTGGTTTTGGTCGCGTTCAGCCTATTGTTCGCGGTTTGCATTCTATTCGCCTTGGTGTTGAGCTTGGTGGTCCATTTCAAGAAGGAGGAGGCAATGCAATTCCTGGGCGCTTTGATCGCCACATGTTTGCCTTTTGAAGGTATTCCAACAGTTTGATGAGGTTTAGGTATGATTGTGATTGTACTCCGACTTTAAAATTTATTCCTTGTCCTTTGGGGTTGACTCCAGCTCGATGGGACATTCCATCCAAAAGATGGTGGCGACAATTTAAACTGTGGCTGCATGATCCCAATTCAAATTCCTCTGCCCACCCGGCTGCTGCTGGTCGTGGTCGGGATCAAGTCAGACAAGTGGATATGGACCTCATTGAAACATTTCTGGTCACTGCAGTATGCGACATGTGCCGGCCCGTTGTGGTCGTTCCATTCGCCTTCACCACTTTGATTGCGCTGGTTCACCCCTGCTTCCCCGGAAATCCGGGCTATTGGCTCCTGCCCGAGTGTTCTAAGGAACGATCAGGCCGGTTTCCCACATCTCCAACTTCAGTCGTGTTGATGAAATCTGGCACTGCAGGCGTCTCCTACTTCATGTGGCACTTCATTTGTCACACTTGCCTGTCCATTTCCGCCATTGGGATAACCGCTATAGGGAGCCTACGGGCGTTTGTCAAGATTTACCAGGAAAGGTATTCCCTAGTGTTGGAGGAGGGGTTGGGAATGAAGCTTCGAGCTGGAAGGTTCTACCGTCGGATCCAAATCCTTGCCAATATGTACAACGGAATATATCAGAAATACCTGAATAGCATGATAATCCTCACCGTCATCTCAATTCAAATCCAATGCCTTTACATGATTGTCAAGATGGAACTCAATGGAACTACCCTCCCATTTTTTGCCATAGTCTCGGCGGTAGCGCTCATGGTCGGAACTGGGGGTCTGTGCAATGCTGAAACAATGGCGGCTCTGCTGACACAATCCGAGCGCTCACTGAGAGAGATCAAGATAAAGGAAGGTGTGCTGCGAATGAAAAAATTTCACAAGTCTTGTGCGCTGCTCAAGGTGGGTTTTGGGGTGTCCAATTATGCGGACAGAATGACACCTTTGGTTATGCAAGAATTTGTGTTTAGACAAACTGCCTCCCTTCTCCTTCTTTCGCTAACAGTGGGGGGAAGTTTATGAAATATATTGCGAAGGATGATTATATTAGCTCAGCTTGATTTGTGTTGCTTTTAAATTAAACTAATTTACACAATTGCATGTAACTCTCTCTACTCCCGCCTGTAACACAGAAAACATCCAAAATATCATTAATTTTCTTAACATAACCAGACACTCAACCACAGTAAATTCACCATACACTTCTGTCAGAAACTACATGTACGAATATATTAAATTACGTTATATAATATCTAAATATACTGTAAATTGTATAAACTATCATAAAACCTATAAAAACTAAATTACTAAATTTCTCTGCGTAAATCATATAATCATTAGGAAACCCAGAAGCATATGTGCATGGTTGACGTATTGACATTGACGTTGACTCCCACGGTTCTAACTCATTTTGTTCATTCAGCAGCAGCAGCGCAGCCTACGCTGCGTAGGTATATAGGGTGTTGCTAATATACGTGGTTTGAGGTTACGATTGTTTCAGATACGTTTACCCGGGGTCAGAGGTAGAAATGAAACAGTCATCATCATCATGTCATATCATCTAACATGTTCATAAATGCGCTAAAATTACCACATAAATATAATATATATATACATTAGCATTTCATCTAAACACGCAGCAGTTTCGCAGGGGATACTCCGCAATGAATGATTCATTCCTGATTTACATGAAACATTGGGATAGGTTTATTAACCTAAATAGAAATCAGTTTGTGTTCAACTATTCTTGTTTTGGCACAGTGCACACGAGTCAAAATGTTGACTCTATGACTGGAAACTAAATATACCTATTCATTATGCATTATTTCACACCAACCAGCCAACCATGGTTTACTGGCTAGTGCAGTGGTGTCACGCGTCAGTGACCTTGCTACCAAGTTTCTGTTGCCTACATGAATACTGGGAAGCTGCAGAGGTGGTTGTATTCCGTAGCACTACTCGATAATCCCCGTATCAATTCCATCATGATATGCCAATGATAAAATGCATTCTACATGCAATGTTATTTTGCATTGCACCAATAAAAAGTTAATTAAACTCTGGATGTGGGTGGCATGCATTGTTTGACGAAACCCAAATCCGCCAATTTAGGAGGAAGTACTAGCTGGAGACAGGATTATATTGCGGTTTCCCACTACCCACTGCCACCAACTACATGTTCGTTCGTGTTTTAATGGGAAATGTTGAGGATTCTCATTAAAAATTGAAGTATGGGGAAAATTTACTTCAGCAGAGTAATTAATGCTTTCGGTTTCCAGGAAAAACAGCTTTTCGCCAGGTTTTTTGCTCGGAAGTGTCATTCTAGCAGAACTGATTAATCATGTAATTTTAGCAACTTCGGGTGGTATATAAACCCGAACCCGACTAAAGGATTCTCATACCAAAACCAATTCCCTTTAAGCAAAGTAAAAAAAAGTAACTCTTGAGTAAAAAAAACTAACAAAATGAAGCTACTCTTTCTTGTAACCCTCCTCGGTGTAACTGAATTTGCCCGAGCCAGTAAGTTTTCCATTTACCTTTTAAACAATATATAAACGATGATGATTACTGAATTAATATTTAAATTCATAAAAATCCGAACTTTTTTCAGAAACCGGTGACGCAACCTATTACAACCTGGGTCTCACTGCGTGTGGTGAAGTCTTCACCGACAATGACTTGGTCGCTGCAACCGCTTTCGGTTACTGGACGACTCCAAACCCAAATGTGGATCCAATGTGTCAACGACGCGCTAGGGTCACGGATCCCACAACAGGTCGCAGCGTTGAGGTTGCCATAAAGGACAAATGTGGTGGATGCAAGCCGGATGACATTGACTTGTCCCCAGCAGCCTTCCAGCAACTCAGGGACCTTGGTGTTGGTCGATTCACGGTGAATTGGGACTTTATATAAAAAGTTTCATTGGATTGCTGCGACATTTTAAGCATTGAATTTTTCTTCTTGCCGCTGTCACATATGTGGTAAATTTTCGCCTCAATAAATATCAACAATGTGTTTCACCTCGAATTTTTTAAAATAAATGTTTATTGATTGTTGAACCAGTATTGAATGAAATGCAATAAATGAATCAAATCTGAAGCCAAAGTTTGGAGTCACTTCACCAATATCATCTATATTTGCAAACTCATCATGTTGTTTGGATGCTCGTAGGAAATACCAAATGAGTTTTGTACAGATAAGCAATTAGACTTGCAATCAATCGCAATTGTCAAGGGTTGCGACGTGTGTCATCCAAGAAAAGCATTATCATTTAATTTAATCAATTGTGCATAACAGCGTGAATGTTACCGATCGCTAAGTCCACTATTTTTGAAGCCACCTTCTCCCAATATACGAAGGGCCAATGGTTTCGCACACGAGGAGGAAAGATTTTGTTCGGGATTTTAGCTATAGCCAAATTGTAGAGCACAAAATATGTGTTCGAACATTACATTATTGCACCAAGTTCATATTCCATACCCTGTGAGAGAGACAGATGTTCAAATGTCCGATTTATATGGAAGGCATTGCACGTACTTTGGCAAAAATTAAATACATTACATGAACATTACATAATTAAAGGTGTCACTCTACGTAAATTGTATTAAAACACGATATAAAGTCAAACCAATGAAGTTTTAGACTCAAGTAAATAACATCTCAAAAGGGTTTACCTTGCTCAAAATACACAAATTAGAAATGCTTTCTTCATGAACAGAAAGAGATGCATGGTTGAATTTGATAATCTCATTAATTCAGTTTTTAGTAGTTTTATTTATTTTTGCTAATACGTACTTTGACGATAGGATTGTTAAATGTAATTCTCCTGAGGTAGAAGTGTGCTACAGATTGTAAACAAATTAATGCCACACGAGACGACATCATTATCATATCATCAAAAATATTTTAATTTAGTATATTAAGTAATTTAATCGCTGTGCTAAAATTGACACAACACATCAGAATATCATCAAGCTTCTTCAAGAAACCTAGTTGTTATTTCAGAGAACAATTTATTGAAACTAGTTCTGCGCAGCAGAGTGAATACGTGGCAGTGAATGGTTCATTCCTGATTTACATGAAACACTGATGAATGGTCTAAATACAAAAAAAAACAGTTTTTGTTTTCAAAATCCGTTTGTGTAAAACTACTCTTGTTTTCGCACACTGCACTGCACATGCACACCATTCCAAAAAGTTGTAGGCGACTGGATTCGGGCATAAGTAAATATTTATTTGGCATCTCACCACAAATATATTATCGATTAGTGGTTTCATGCGTCATTGACCTAGCTGCAAAGTTTGTATTGCCTTCATCAATATATAGTGGGAAACTGCGGAGGTGTTTTTATTATTAATTTATCACTACTCGGTAACCCTTGATCTAGTCCATGCCATGCCAATATGCCAAATCGTAATATACATTATGCCATACGCTACGTTCGATATTATACTTACATTGCATCAATGAAATGAAAATGTTAATACTACCTCAACATCAACATCAGCAAATGGATTCCGATATTAACAAATTATTGATATGATTGCGGTGAAATGCACATGTAGAGCAGTGCTACGGCATACCGCAGCACTCCACAACTCAGAATCAGAGGAGAAAAATTAATAAATCGTGGGCGTCAATAATTATTAATCTCTGGATGTAGGTATGCGTGACACCAATTTGTTAGATCCGCTTATTCGGGAGGACGGAGTATTAGCTGGAAACAGGATTTGCGGCTTCCAACTACTTGTTTATTATTGCAAATTGCAACTTGATTTAACGGGAAATGTTGACAAAAGTCATTCAATGATTAATTGACTCGTGGAAAATAAATTTTTACTTCGTCAGAGTAAATAATGATTTTAGTTCCAGTAAAACATACGGCCATACTGCCACACGCAGCTTTTTTCAACGGAAGTGTCATTCTACGCTGAACTAATTAATATGTATTTTTAATTTTGGGTAACTTCTACTGGTATATAAACCCGAACCCAACTAATGGATTCTCATACCAAAACCGACTCCCTTTTAACAAAGTTTAAAAAATCAACTCTTCGGGAATAACTAACAAAATGAAGTTCCTCCTTCTCGTTCTCCTCCTCGGCGCAACTGAATTTGCCCGAGCCAGTACGTTTTCCACTTACCTCCAACACAATATATAAACTGATGTGGAATTATTATTTAAATTTATAAAAATCCAAACATTATTTTCAGAAACCGGTGACGCAACCTGGTACAACCTGGGTCTCACTGCTTGTGGTCAAGTCTACTCCGACAATGACTTGGTCGCTGCAACCGCTTTCAGTTACTGGACGACCCCAAACCCAAATGTGGATCCAATGTGTCAACGGCGAGCTAGGGTCACAGATCCCACGACAGGTCGCAGCGTTGAGGTTGCCATAAAGGACAAATGCAGTGGATGCAAGCCTGACGACATTGATTTGTCACCGGCAGCCTTCCAGCGACTCAGGGACCTTGGCGTTGGTCGATTCAGGGTTAATTGGGACTTTATCTAAATGGTAGCATTGATTGCTGTGACGCTTTAAGCTTAGAAACCATACATGTATATCGTGATTCGCAATTGTTCAATGATGCGTTAAACTTTGACATTTTTATTGATATGGAATAAAATTTGTATTGGATAACGTTTAAAATCTAATTAATTGTGTGCAAATTCATGTAGGAAAATCGAAACGAGTTTTGTACGCATAAACCATTAACCTTCTCATAAATTTCAATTGTAAATATTGACGACCCGTGTCATTCAAGGAAATTTAACCTAGGAAGAAATTCACCAAAACCAAATTGGTTGGCGAATGTCAGCAGAGCATACCCTAATCATATTCCCAAAACTGTTTGCACAATTATCAAAGACATTCTGTACCTCTTTTTACAAGTATTAGTATTCTATTATCTATTATCTATCAGACTAATTCCGTCAATTTATTTTGAACTTAATAATATCCTGTGGGATTGTGTTTAAGTGGCAGAATTTTGTCAATTTAATTCAAATTTAATTCTTATCTATAACATAAAATGAACCATAATTCTCCTAATACTTCCACCCGACCCAACTAATTAATACTGTTGGAGAGGTCATGCCCATTCGGGCGGAAACAATCATCTCAGATAATTTACTTCGAAATTGCATTGTATTTGTAACGTTAATTTAACTGAAATGAGTTTACCAGAACATGGAATTGGAGTTTCCAGAAAGTCCTGCGTACAATTATCAATTAGTAATTAGACATGTAAATTTGAAATAATTAAAAAATTGAATTTCAGATTTTTTCATATTCAATTTTTATTTCAATAATTAATAAAAAATTCAAAGTTTGAAACATCATTAGAAGCCTAGAAGATACATTAGCTAATTGACTATATATATATGTATATAAAGTATATAGGTAAGCTTACAGAGGCAGGGATCCAACACAACCTTTTATAATAAAGTCCCAATTAACCCTGAATCTACCTACCCCGAGGGGTCGGAGTTGCCGAAAGGCTGCTGGGGACAAGTCAATGTCGTCCCGCCTGCATCCAGCACATTTGTCCTTTATGGCGACCACAACGCTGCGACCGGTTGAGGGATCGGTGACCTTTGCACGCCGTCTGCACATTGGATCCACATTGGGGTTTGGGGTCGTCCAGTAGCTGAAAGCGGTTGCAGCGACCAGGTCATTATCGGAGTAGACTTGGCCACACGCTGTGAGACCCAGGTTGTAATAGGTTGCGTCACCGGTTTCTGGAAAAAGTTCGGATTTTTATAAATTTAAACAAGTGCCGCGGTGCGGTTCCTTCTTAGTGGCAATATACACACGATTTGGCTGCAAATTCAGTATGCCGAACCCGCTTGACCCATCCCCTTTACCGCATCCTAGGATCCAAGCAGCTGTAGCTCAACTTGAAATAGTACACATTAGCACACCCACCTGCACCGAGGAGGAAAGCGAGAAGGAGGAGCTTCATTGTGTTGGTGTTTTTTCAAGAGTTCTTATTTCTTTTTGGATTTTGCTAAAAGCGAGTCGGTTTTGGTATGATGATAATCCATTAATAGGCTTTGCGTTTATATACGAGTTGGAGTTGCAGAAAATAAATTGTTCCTGATTTATCCGTTCACGTTAATCACACTTCCGTCGAGATAAGCTGCAATGCTAAGCGCCACTGAAAAATGAATTCGTTATTTGTGCTGATGAAGTGTAAACTTGGCAAGTTTAACTTGCTCACTAGGCATTTAATAATTTGATGGAGATTATCAACATTTACCGTATAAACACGATATATGATAGCCTATAGCTGATACCGATATAGGTACGCCACCGCCAGTTCAAATAGCACAACCACAACTAATTTACTCTGCTCTCATCAGTTTGAATGCTCATCCGTAGTTCATAATATTAAGTGTTAGCCCTGTTTAAATAGTGCCCCAGTTCAAAATCTGTACCTCAAGAATAGCACACTCATAACTTATATACCTACACCCACATAATTAAAACAACACATTATCATCGCTAAAAATGTCAGGAAGCGCAGTTCTAAGTTTGCATAATAATAGTGGATACTTTGCAGTCAATGATTCATTCCTGGTAAAGGAAATGCATTCATGTAAATAGGAAGCAGCTCCAGAATCAGTTTGCGTAGCTATATAATAATATTATGTATTCCCGTTTTCGCCCACTATTACAAATGTTTCACTCTGTATATGGCTGACTCTGGAGTAGTGGATATAACTAAATATTTTTATGCACCTACAGTTACCACCAGGTATATGCTTTGCATAGGTGTTAATGATTAATGCATTTATGTGTGATTGGAACTGCTGGGAACTTTGGGTCACCTACAGGAAAACTGGGAAACCGGACATGCTTTCTATTCTGCATCACCAAAACTGGGTCTAGCTAGTCACATGTCAATGATAACATATACTTTCATCCAACGCTACTGAAATGTCAGAATCAGTTTGCGTAGCTATATACTAATATTATGTATTCCCGTTTTCGCCCACTATTACAAATGTTTCACTCTGTATATGGCTGACTCTGGAGTAGTGGATAACTAAATATTTTTATGCACCCACAGTTACCACCAGGTATATGCTTTGCATAGGCGTTAATGATTAAAGTGTGATTGGAACTGCTGGGAACTTTGGGTCACCTACAGGAAAACTGGAAACCGGACATGGACATGCTTCTTATTCTGCATCACAAAAACTGGGTCTAGCTAGTCACATGTCAATGATAAAATATACTTTCATCCTACGCTACTGAAATGAAAGGAACCACGATACTCCCTCAGCAGCATTCCTATATTAAAGAGTTTATGAGGTGACAATGACAATGCAATTGGCATCTCAGAGCATGCAGAGGAGATTGAGAACATACTGCGATACTTCTTGTAACTCAGAATAGGAAGTCTAAATTCAAATTGAGTTAAGGAGGAGTGGGCTACATATTGTGGGCGTCAATAATGAAACTTTGGGTCGAGATTTCTGAGATGAAATGATACAGCTTTGTTTGAGTTCCGCCTATTTTGGGCGGAGTATTACCTGGAAACAGGATTCCACTTCCGCACTACTTGTTGTTAGCAACTTGCTTATACGGAAAAAAATGTAGACAATCGCATTACATGACTAGTGACAAAAATTTACACTTTATCAAAGCAAATTACGAATATACTTTCCGGTAGCGTATAATATAGCAGCTATATAGTTTCAACAGAAGTGTCACTCCGTGATCTGATTAATTAATGTAGAATCATTTATTTTCCGCAACTTCAACTGGTATATAAACCCAAAACCCTTTAATGAATTCTCATCATCAAAGCTGGGGGACCGGGGGTGATCAAGTAATCACGGTCCGAGTAAGCGGTACCTGGTACTAAGGAATTTTTTTCGCGCTATTAGTACACGGTACTTGGTCCTATGGAATTTTGTCTTCGGTGCTGGTACACGGTAAGGAATAAGGAACACGTTCGGTACATGGTACTCGGTCCCGGCCCAGTTGATGAGCTTGTTTGGTCATTCAAGGAAAGCAAACCAAAGTTAGCTGTAATTCAGGAAATAGTTTGTCGAGACTAAGGGTAGCATGATACCATGCAGCGGAGGACACTTCCACTATAATCCCAACATTGTTCGGGCAGTTCAATATATGCTCAATATCTGCATCTAATTTAACTATGATTTTGTCAATTTAATCTAGGTTATGCACAATCTAGTTATCCAGCATACAAAATTAACCATAATTGTCCCAAAACTGTTTTCGACTTTGCATTTCGAGAATTTCCGTTTGAGAGTTTATGCCACGACGTTTACGTGGCAATCGGCAATCATCATTTCAGTGAAACCTCCAACCCAAATTATGCTCATTTTACAATTAGATCAACTCGTGAAATTTGCTTAAAGCATATGGAATGGGTAGTTGCCGGAAAGTCATGCAAATTATCAACATTTAACGCAATTACACAACTCCTAGATATCTAAGGCGAAAAAGCAAAAGTCATTCTGCAAAAAGCTCACAGTTGGAAACAAAACTCCTCATCTCCTTTCTCACAAAACTCTGCGAAACAAGTCTTTACCATTTTGTCACCCTTGCTTGACTACACCCGTCAAAAATGCTAAGCGACAGATTCTACAAAGGGATTGGGATCATAATCCCATTCTTTGCTCAACTTGGCATTCTGCCGTACACGTTTGACCCGAAAAGGAGGTTGATGGTGAGCCCAGCCTCAAAGTGGAATCCAATCCTGTTAAGATGCTACACTGGGTACACAACCATTCTGGTGATTTCCCTTCTCGTCCAAGCCGTCAAGTGCAGTGTGAACGAGGACTACAATCTCCTCAATCTGACGTACTCCCTTGCCATGGCAAACTTAATATTGGGTATTCCCCTGCTTCTCTTCGCCGTCCATGGGGATGACGTGGAAATCGCAGTCAACATGTTTATCCAGCTGCTCCAACATATCAACCGTAAAAAGAAAACATAAAATATAATTCACATTCGGAACATTTTTATATGTATTTTAGATTCTTTTTTCTGCTTCTTCTTCATTTCACCAGAGAAATACATTCCACGATTCAACCCAAACACTAGTCTAAAGGTCAAATTACTTGATTTCGGGGTTTTTCTAATATTTTGCGTATTCCTGAGCACATT
>JAANSN010005433.1:0-12469 GCA_036850665.1 Dicranocentrus wangi | reverse complement strand
CTGCTAACCCGATTGACAAAAATTCGGACGCAAGCTTCCACAATTGAGGATGCTCTTACCTTTCTATTTACATTAAAAACAGTGTGGAACAACTTGGATCGAATTTACAGACACAATGAGCCACCCAAGCCGGTATCGCCCCACTTTCATCTTTCACCTTCGATCGTGATGCTGATTTTTTCTGGATATAATGTAGACGGTACTTGTATGCATCACCCGAAGAGAATTAAATATTACGGAACTTTTATCGTGGTCCATCTTAACGAATGCTCAAGTCTAGTTCTCTTTTCGAGCCATGCCATTCGACAGACTGTTGAAAAGGCTAGTGCGTCCCTCACCCCATTTCAGTACAAGTTAGGACGGCAGATGTCATCATCATGGAGGGAAGTCGCGAAGGCATGGAAACTTCATAACTCTAATTTTACCATGTCCGGCAGTCATACCAGCGGAGACGTTTGCAACGGCAAAGTTGGAAACCGGCGCGTAAATGAAAACTTTTGGGACGAGCCCGTTGGTTGTATTCTGGATATATTTTTTCATGAGCAGGCGTACGACATTAGACAAAGGACAAAGGAATATTTCTACATACAACTTCGAGTTGATATTAGAGACCAAACCCTTGGTGCAGCTTACATTATGAGTTCCGTTTTTGTGAGCAGTGGATATAAATACAGCGTCTTGATCCAAACCAGGTCCAATGGGCTGACCACAAGTCTTGATATCATGTTTCTTTTTAGCTGCCTCTCCTTGCCTGAGTGGATGTACATATTAGGAGCGTATCTGCTCATGGTTGTATCCCTTCACAAAAGCCATTTTCGGGGCGCGCTCCTGTTTAGTCTGGCGTCCCTGATTGAACAAGGAATTCCCTGGGGACAGCGGCGATCCACGTTTATAATAGCTGGCTGGCTTTTTGTTGCTATTTTAGTTCGAAACATTTACACATCCAGAATGACGTCCTACTTAACCACTGAATCTATGCCTGACGATTTACCATCATCTTTTGCCGACTTGGACTCTTCAGATAATCTTCGTTTATTTGGAGACATATTTTTGGATGAATTGCTAAATGACCTTAAAACCATACCGCGTAATCCAGAGATCAAAAGTTTGGCCGAAAGAATCCAAAGTAAGCTTGAACTTGTAGCGGATGGCTTACTACCAGATCTGGTTAATTATATACCATCTCCACGACTCAGCAGCGGTGAACGGGATACTAGTGTGACAAGTAATCGATTTGCACTAATCTATGAGACACGGCCCACTTTCTTTGTAAATATTTCCAGTTTCCAAACAACTTTTCACACACGCTCGGTTTTCTATCTCTACCGAAATTATAAAATCTATGAAAATTTGGACGCATCCGTATTTAACCAATATCAGGTATTGTATTTGAATATTCCGGCTTACTACATCTCCTTTCTACAAACCTTCTTATCGGACATGGCAGCCAGCGGGATCTACAATAGGTTTAGATATTTTGAAAACATCCAGCGTACCAAGGAAATGCTGGAGAAATATAGTCGGAAGGCAAGTATCAGAAAGGATTGGGATTTCATCTCGTATGCACATAATCAGGAACGGTTAATCCAGGAAGCTTGGCTGGATTTGGGCTACAAAACAATCAATTTGAACTGCTTTATGTCCGTGTTTTTTGTTGTCGTTGGCTCCCTAACAGTTGCACTGATGCTTTTCCTTTGCGAGCTTCTGCTCAGCCGAATGGCTCGAGAAGAAAATTACGCCAAGTTGAAGTGCAGGATTTTAGCGGTTTCAAAATGGCTAACTCTGTGTATTCCCTTGTTTACTAGATTATTGAAAATATGTTCCTTAATTGGACTGCTCACATGGGTGGTAGTTTCGTGGACAACTCTGGACGGGTTGGTGGAATTTGAATAAAGTCGGGCTGAGGTAATGTATTCAGGGCAAAACAATGTACCTTCATATTTACAGAGTAGATAGGCCGTAACGAGAGGATTCAATGGTGCAACTCCAATCTTAATTGTTACCTTAACTGCTGTCGAAACGCAGAAGGACGGCATCATGCTTTAGCGTATCATAAGTTAGGATATATATTCTGTATAAGTGTGCATCTTTCACTATGTGGCTATGGCTCTCTGTATCTTATTATAAAGGGGCTAATATATGGGGGCTCTGTAATCTATAAGTGGGAACGGGGATGATGATGATCATGGTGCACACTCCGTATTTTATGCATAAGTTGGTGCGTACATATTTTTAGATATAATTTGAGATTTTGGGGGGATCTATCGTGCGCAAGCAAGTGGCAACTCACTTTGGCAAGAGTGGCAGTCGAAGAACAAGCAGCAATCTAGTGTGCAAAATGAAATAGGATAAAGTTCTGATTTTTCTGCAAGAGCAGCGTTTTGAGCGTTTTTCATGTAAATTGAAATAAGGTCAAAGTTTAATAAAGTTACTATTTAATGATAGTAAAATCTCAAAGGAGCTTACTATATTTAGTGATTTATTCGAAACCGGCTAAAAGTACCATTTATTCGTTATATTCGCTATCGATGCATGTTTCTTTCCCATAATATCGTCTTATGCATTATAAAAATTACTTGTAGTAGTTGCAATGATTTTGATTGATTTTTGCTATTTCATTCCTTAAACAAAGAAGTTTGCGAAAAATCAGATAAATATAAATGATGTTTCAACTATCAACATGATTACAAACTTATCCTTTAGATGAACAAAATATTTATTGCATTTTTGACAAAACACAGAGTGATGAAATCATTATCAGCATAAACATTTCCATTTTGCAATATATTAATAGTGTTTTTTAGTCTTTTCTAGTCCCTCCGTACTCCGACGTTCTCTGATCTCGACTGATTTCCAAGTCCNAGCATAAACATTTCCATTTTGCAATATATTAATAGTGTTTTTTAGTCTTTTCTAGTCCCTCCGTACTCCGACGTTCTCTGATCTCGACTGATTTCCAAGTCCAGGTATTTCTGCCATTCACTCTTGTTCGTTCTAAACATTTTCACTGCCCTCCGTGTTGTCTCTCCCGCTAGTCGAAGCATGGGCTCGCTAACGACTTGGATTGCAGGAGGAACTTTAGAGAAATGCAAACAAAAGAAGGTCCATTTTTAACTACATTTGTATTACATGAAGTTTGGACCACTTTGATGTCCAAAAAACAACTCACCGTTAATAGCAATGATGGCATCAGCAAATCCCGGATAATATTCTTCATGGCTGGTCACCATTTGCAGGTAAATTGGGAAACCTGAAAAAGAAGTGAAGACGCCATTCAAAAACAACATTTGATAACCATAAAATGAGTCACAAACAGCGGAAAAACAAGTTTTATAGCAAATTTGTTCTTCTGACATAGACGACAAGCATGGTTAACAAAATTGAATCCGTCCATGTTGAACAGCGCCTTCCACTGCGTCACCCTTTTCCCTTGCCGTTGCAGTTGGATGACTTGTTGAGTGATTTCCTCCATGCATTTGTAAACGAAGCGGAGGACACGGGGACCCTTTCCCGCTAGAAGGGCGCGGCGCATATCCCAACTTCCCAGGTTTGCAGCCCCGATGGGTCTCCCTGAGCAAAAAATATAATCACTAATTTTACTATTTTTTTAAAAACATTTTGTTTTAACTTTTAAGTTGAGTAGAGAAGGTTTGCAAAAAATACCAGTTTTGTCGTGCGTGTTGATTGTGTAATTGAATCCAAACTCCTCCGTCATGTCCGTCCAGTCTTCGTCGTTTATCGTGTCTATTTTGTATTCGTGACGCCATCGGAGATTCTAGTTGATTGGGAGGATTAATGAATCATTCCGAACGTCAAAGTTTGTTTGAAGAAGAATCCATCCCAATTACCTTAATTTACATTAACACTTACCTCAATTAACATCTGCTCCGCTTGCCGCATGTCTAATTTTTTAGCTATGCTCAAAATTTAGTCCATTTTATTAAACAAATCACAAAAGTATATCATTCTTTATTATTTTATTTGTGTGTATTACCTCCTACCTCTGAGCCAGCGAACCAGATAAATATCCGTTTTCATGTAGTCATGAGGCAAATACGTGATCACTCTAGACTTGAACTTCAATAATAAAGAAATTATCAACAAGAAATTTCTCCTCAATTTCACTAATTTCCATAACCAATTACGAAGTATATTTATATTATTGGTACTGTACCACATCCAAAGTTTGTCTCTCCTTCAGCGTCAACCTTAGCTCTTCGTCGACAGGGATACCAGCCGCACCGGGTATCCCTTGGAGAAGCAAAAAATGGCTCGGGAGAAGGAGGAGGCTCAAGGTCGCAACACCCCCTTGCTTAACCCCAAGTGCCGCCATCATTTTCGCAGCAAAAAAAAATAATTTTGAAACGAAAGAATGAGCTGATAAAAATTATTGGCTGTGTTGTTGCTCCTTTGCAAAATGGTTTTGGAATGATGTGGCCAAAAACTATTCCTTTACTACTAGATTATATGAAACCTCAACAAAAAATGTTTTCACACAATTAAAATACATTTTAGAAGATAATACGCGTAGTTTAGTTTGTGCTTAATGATGGCTATAGCTATTGAGAAATGAAAAAAATAGCCTTGTACATTTCATTCGGCTGGGAAGGAGATGATGATGAGAAGGATAGGAAAGAGTTTAATTCTTGAAGCCATAATAAATCCACGATTTTGCAAAACGTGGGAATTAAAAGCCGGCTAAAAAGGCATTTAGGATTTTGCAAGCTTTGCTTTTGGATGAGAATAATTGGCAAAAGCCAAAGGTTTAGGTATTAGCAATAAGTAAGTGGAAAGGATTTGTTGGAAATATTTCGCAAGTAGGCAGGCATAATAAATTGATATCAGGGGAATTGGATCTTTCTTCTGACGATGAGTAAATTTCTATGTGAGAATTTCAAAGGCCTTTTCAATATTTCCTAAATCGTGTAATCTAAAACTCTTATAGCAACAATTTGTAAAAAAAAAGGTTTTGTTCCTGCAATCCACTCCTCAATAATTTGTATCAGTAAAGGTAAGTAATCTATTAGCGCTGATTTTGTCGTAAGCACGTAAAATGCGGGAAGACAATCTACTTGAGCCTTTTTAATGAGAGTGTTAGAGCGCTTTGGGATCGACTTACCGAGAACCTGGTAATTATTTACGAGAAACATCAAGATTAACATGATGATTGGTTAGAGATGCAGGGTGATAATAATGGCCTGATTTTGTTTGGTATTTCCAGCATTCACCAAAATCCAAAAATGGCGAGTAATACCATAATATTTTCATGTGAAAATCCGCAATTAGTAGGTACGCATGGATTGTGTTTGAGAGGGTATTGTGGACCACCATTCAATGTCATCGTCATTTCAGTGGCTCATTGTTCGCCAGTCGCCAAGTCTGGATGAGTATGCAAAACACTAAGCCTCTACATCTACATAAATCATTTCACAGGGTGATGGGTATATTGGTCAGATCAGGATTTTCCCTATCAATTATTTTCCATACTTGAAAGGAGGAAAATCCACAAAATTTTTCGCAACGACATCCTCATGCAAATAGAATGCCTCTTGAGATGAAAATATATTTTGTGATATTGGCCGCTTCCGGTATCACCAATCCTCACACAATTTCCTATCATATTATATATTAGTAAATATTTAATTAAAGTCCGGACCGAGTTTATTAACTCGCTGCAAAGCAGAGACGAGCTTATGATCATGCCATGTCCGTCCGTCTGTAACGCTTATTTTTGAAAAAACACTTTAATTAATGACATGACATGACATGACTTTAATGACATGTAAAAATGTCAAAACTGGGAGATTTTGTGTTCTACTGACCATGACCCCGAAT
Organism: Dicranocentrus wangi; assembly: GCA_036850665.1. Lineage (NCBI taxonomy): Eukaryota > Metazoa > Arthropoda > Collembola > Entomobryomorpha > Entomobryidae > Dicranocentrus > Dicranocentrus wangi. The sequence goes on along the minus strand of JAANSN010005433.1, from coordinate 6,634 downwards.
TTTTAGAACACTTTGGTCAGGTATTTTTGTGTCCTATAGGGTAGATTGATGGTGTTCTACAAGTTACTTGCAGGTCGGTTGGGGGTGTTTGACATGTTTGATCTGATTGGTGGCAATAGCAACCCCGTAGCAACCAAATTCGCGGGGAATTTTGTAGGGTGAAGGAGACACACGAAATGAAAGAGTCATGGAAAATGACTAGTGCCGGAGGATAAATAGGTCAAATATATTTCGGAGAGGAAAACTTTGTGGAGTAGCTAAATCCGTTGAACATGGAGGCTTATGTGATTGGTCAGGTTGTTTGCTTTATGACGTGCCGTTTCTATTTATTGTAGATTTAGCCTTAGCATAGGCTATCGATCAAATATATGAAATACGTTGGTGTGCGAGAGCGGTATGTGTTCTAATGACACATAAATTTTATATTTATTAAAGTAAAGAATAAAGAATTTCCGGAAATCATTTTGAAACTAAAAAATTCACCTTCATTTTTATGCTGAAGCAAATAATCGGCATGACGCCGATGGGTGCGTGTCATAACTCTTTCATGATAGCTTCCTTGCACGATTCCAATTAGTTTTGGAACAACAAAAAAAAATGTTGTTTTCGTTGGTTGGACGTGTGGTATAATTGTTTATTGATTTTTTCACAACGCCACGTATAGTTAGCCATATTCTCCTTCCTGAGACTCTGTTTGCTCTTGAAAGTATGGCTGTGCTTGACAGTCTTTGATATTCTTGAAGTTATACGAAATATTTTTCAAGTAAAAAAGTACTGAATTCACTTTACGCTAAATATTTTGGGATTTTGAAATGACTGCTGCAGTTATATTTTTCTCCGCCCAATCCGGATAGTTTAAATTATCCAGTTTTTTTAATAATTGACTTTCGTAGGTGGAGTAGTTCTTCCAGCAAGTATAGTAATTTTTTTTGACAAATTTGTCCTGGTGAATAAAATGCGTGATACAAAACAAAATCAGTTTGAGTTCCAAAACTACTACAAATGCATGCAGGTAAGAGAGATGACTCCACCATTCACTCCACTTGTGTGGTATATCGGTCTCTCAAACTCTGACATCCCATCATTGAGGGTTCACACTCATCAAATACACGTGTGCATGTATTTCCTCTCACAAGTGAACAAAGCGTGTTGAGCAACTCATTCTGTCAAAACTCATCGCGCCTATAATATGGTTATACTCATCAACCTCCCGATCCATTTCGTACTTGGTTGTTATTAGTTTGAAGATTGGAGTTCTCGGTGGGTGTGGACGTGGACTAGCTGGCAATTTTTCGTTTTCCCCCTAATGTCACGTATGATAAACTAAAAGCCACAACCATGATCGATTCAGCATTACAGTGATTTACCTCCAATTCCATATCAAACATGTGTATTTTGTCTGGATAAAATATATAAACAAAATATATGATTTAACTCAATTTTCAAAAACGTGTAAAAAATCTTGAAGTAGTAATGGGGGCAGTAAACTTGCTAGCCCACTTGCTCCTCAGTATCATCATCGTCATCTATCAAATCTGGAATTCAGATGGAGCCATCCGGCCTGCTACGAAGGGACAAAACCTTGAAACTACTACTACTATTTTGTCATCATTTGACGCCTGCCTGGTTCACGTCACAAATTATAATGACAACGAAGACGGTCTAATTATTATTACAAAATCCCCGTTCATCCTGCGTCACCTTGTGGTTACCAAAAACATTAAAGATAAATGGGGCACGGGCATATCCCTCCAACTTCCCAAAGACCACGATGCTTGGCTCCCGAAAAACTATTCGTATGACCCTGACGGATCCTGTCAACTCTCACCCTTGATGGAAGGGGACAACCGAGGAGTATGCACAAAGCTAAATTACACCCAATTCTCATCAAAGGGAAAACCGTGGGGGTGCGAAGTGCACGTGTGGCTCTACCCCAGCCGATTTCTTGCTGATGATGCTGATGCCGAATCCCTCCATGACAAGCAATGGTTTCCTGGAGACAAGGAAATACACGCCTGTATTCGACTTTCGAGGAATGACCAGATCCAAAGACGTACTTCACGGGAGAGCCCCACTAGAGATACTGGTGGAACAAGTTTGGGGGAGCACCACTCAAAAGCAGTTTGAACTTTTCCAGTGGATGAAAGCCATTCTGACCCCAAATCCCTGGGATGATGAGTCCGTAATTTTCCACAATAGTTTCGTCTTAATTGAAGTTCGAGATGCGGATGATATAGTCGGCGCTGAAATTATTGGGCTTCACTTGTCCTGCGAGTGGCTATCCCTGTCAGCAATTTACACACATGCCTGGAACTTCACGGAAAACCCGCGGATTTCCGCCTCAGCGGCGGCACATTTTTACGATGATGATGCTGCTTACAATGAAACCATTCTGGGTCTAGAACTGGCTGGAAGTGTAACCACTGATCTCACCCACCACCACAGGACCCTCCCGCAGGAATTACTCTCCAACTGCGCCAACCCGTCCTTAAGGCACCATCTCAACCACCGGGTCAGCTCGAGAGACAGCGGCTATCATGTGATCCACTCCATGGTCACCATGTGGCTGTCCTTCTTCAAGAATAAAAACACAAAAGTGGCCGTTTCCACACCGGGATTTGTTACTAGCAGCGGCGGGATTTGTTCTTTCGGCCACTTTCGGGGAAACGAGCCTTTGTCTAAATACCTTGGAATTTCGACCCCGGCTACGCTTTCAGGTTGTTGAGCAATTTGAGGTCACCTGGGCTGGCTATCTTCTCCTGGGATTCCCAAACCCGGAAATGTCTCTGCGCTTTGTGGCCTGCGGACCGGCTCCGCAAAGGCCTCTGGCATTTGAAGAGTTTGTCAACATTTTTGATGTTTACGTGTGGCTTGCCATTGTCCTCATTTTCCTGTTGGGCTCTCCCCTCATGATCCTCGTCGTTGAGAGAATGGCTGGGGAAATCGGGAAAAGACGGGGAGATTTTCTTCGGGGAAGGTTCTCCTCGGCCCTTTTTCTTCAACCTGTGGTCAACCTCCTGGAGCGAGGTGACCCCTACCAAGCCTCACAAGCCAAAGTGCCTGGAATGAAGTGGCTCCTTGGAGGGCTGCTCGTTGCAGGGCTGGTTGTAAGCAATGCGTACAGACACGATAACATTTACAATATGGCTGCCCCTCGGAAATTTGTCCCGTATACCACCTTCCAGCAGCTGGTTGAGCACGGGTTTGAGATTTACACCCGAATCCCCGAAGCGGCTCTCATTTTCCACCATTTCCAATATCGGCCAGGAGGAAACTTGATCCAAGAGTCGCCGCACGAAATTCACGACATCAAAAGCCCCATGTGGAGCTATCATCTCCTCACGGAAGTGCGGCGGGACAATTTGGATGATGATGATGGGGGAAATAATAATAATATTATGGACGTGGTCCAAAATAATTCCAGGATGCACCCCGACACTTTGAAGCATCTGAAACAAGCCGGAGAAGAGTTGGAGGACTCCTCGGAATGGCGACCCGCGTTTCTGCAGAAGCAGCACTTGGCTTTGAGCTCAACCCTGAGCAGGTGTAACCGGAGCGCCTTGATCCTGCCGGAGATAACTTGCGAAGATTATGCGGATCCGCTGAGGAGAGCCTTGGGAGATGAGTATGTTCACATTGGGAGCAGTCGGCTTTTCCAGCAGCGGTTGGGTGTCAAGCTGAGCGGCTGGTTTCCCGGAAACCGGCGCCTATTGGACCGACTCAAAGTGATGGACTCCTCCGGGATATGGAGTTGGTGGAATGAGACAGTCAGCAACAGCATCATCGGAGTCGCAGGAGGGGGTGGTTGGAGTGGTGGGAAAGTGGGAGTGGAGAAGCCAAATATGAGTGGTAATATTGTTGTGATTTTTGTAGTGTTTTTGGGTGGGATTGCATTCGGAGGGGTCAGCTTTCTGGGGGAAGTGGCGACCTTTGGAATAATTCGGAGCATGTGGGTCGGTTCGAAATGGAGAAAATCGCTGGTAACGACAACTGACGTCATTATAGTTAAACCAGCAGCATAGTTCATCTAGAGTATTCATCATCATCCTTATTCATCAGTAATTATTCTACGATAGGGTATCCATTAATATCTGTGACCGTCAGCGTGTCATTCCTCCATTACCTGATTTAGAATAAAAGAATTGGAGAATTCAAGTAGACGTGTTGTTTCAACTCTCAACATCACACTAACTAATCCTTTCGTTGAACAAAATATTTATTGCATTTTTGAAAAAAGAGAGAGGGTGATGAACTCATCATCATATATCATCATAAACATTTCCATTTTACAATATTATATTACTTGTGTTTTTTTAGTCTTTTCTAGTTCCTCCGTAATCTGGTGTTCTCTGATCTCGACTGATTTCCGAGTCTAGGTATTTCCCCCATTCACCCTTGTTCGTTCTAAACACTTTGACTGCCTTCCGAGTACTCTCTCCCGTGAGCTGAAGCATGGGCTCACTAATGACGTGGATTGAAGGAGGGACTGGAGAAATGCAAACAATAGAAGGTGGTCCATTCCATTTTCAACTGCGTTTTCACTAAATTTTTAAGTTGGGTGGGCGGACCACCAGTTTGATGACCAAAAGTCACTCACTCACCGTTAATAGCAATGATGGCATCCGCCAATCCCGGATAATATTTTTCATGGCTGGTCACAATTTGCAGGTAAAGTGGGAGACCTGAAGAAGAAGAAGTCAGAAACATTCAGAAACAAAAATTTTAAGGTGCTCAACAATAAGTCGCAAAAAACAAAAACTATTTTTATAGCAATAATTATTTTTTTTACAAGGTTGACAAGCATGGTTAACAAAGTTGAATCCCTCCACGTTGAACAATGCCTTCCACCGCGTCACATTTTTCCCTTGCTGTTGCAATTGGATGACTTGTTGACTGATTTCCTCAATGCACTTGTAAACAAAGCGGACGAAGCGGGGACCCTTCCCCGCTATCAGCGCACGGCGAACATCCCAACTTCCCAGATTTGCAGCCCCGATGGGTCTCCCTGAACAAAATAAAAATAATCATCACTTATTTTTGCTTATTTATTTAATGATTGATTTTTAACGTTGATTGATAATTTAGTTGAGTTAAGAAGGCTTGCATGCAACAATACCTGCTTTGTCGTGCGTATTGATTGTGTAGTTGAACCCAAACTCCTCCGTCATGTCGGTCCAGTCTTCGTCGAGTATCGTGTCTATTTTATTCTCGCGACGCCATTGAAGATTCTAATATATTGAGAGGTGTTTAGTTTAACGAATCATTTCAAAATTCAAAATGTTGGTTTGACGTTGACGATGACCCTCTCCCCCAACTACCGTGATTCACAGTAACACTTACGTCAAGTAGCATCTCCTCGGCTTGTTGCATATTTAATTTCGTAGCTATACACAAAATTGAGTCCAGTTTTTAAAAATTCACAACAGTATGCTAGGTATTAATAATTTTTGTCTTTACTACCTCTGAGCCAGCGAATTAGATAAACATCAGTTTTCATGTAGTCATGAGGCAAAATCTTGATCACTCTTGGTTTGAGCTGCAATAATATAGAATATAATTTCTCCTCAATTTCACTTATTTCCTTAATATGAACCAAATAGTAAAGTAAGTATTGTATATTATTGGGACTATACCACATCCAAAGTGTGTCTCTCATTCACCGTCAACCTTAGGTCTTCCTCGACAGGGATCCCATCCGCACCGGCTATCCCTTGTTGGAGAAGCAAAAAATGTCTCGGGAGAAGGAGGAGGCACAAGGTCGCAGTCCCAACCCCTTGCTTAACCCCAGGTGCCATCATTCTCGCAGCAAAAAAGGGATTTGAAACGATGAAACGAAAATATATTGAGCTGATGAAAATCATTGGCTGTGTTGTTGCTCCTTTGCTAAATGGTTTTGGAATGGTGCGGCCAAAAACTTGAAGAGTATTTCATTTTTACTATTTCATATGATACCAAACATGAGGAAAAAGTTTTCTCACAATTAAAATACATTTCAGAAAATAATGGTATGGTTTATGCTCAATGATGTTTATAGCTTTTTAGAAATAAAAAAAAAAAGTTTTGCCTTGTTCATTCAGCTGGGTTGGGGTAGATGAGCCACGGACGAGAATGATAGGAAGGAGTTTAATAATATTCTTGAAGCAATAATAAATCCGGGATTTTGCAACCCGTGGGAATTATAAGCAGGCTGAAAAGGTATTTAGGATTTTCCAAGCCTACCTTGGAGTTGGAGTAGATTAATTGGCAAAAGCAAAAGGATTATAGATATTAACAATACGTGGAAAGGATTTGTTGGAAATATTATTCCCCAGTAAAGGCATAATAAATTGATATCAGAGGGATTTGATCTTTTCCTCTGACGTTGGGTAAATTTTATATCTGTGTGAATTTCTTCCCAAATGGATTTTTCCTAAATCGTGGATCGCTAATCGTACTACAACAATTTGTAAAAAAAGTAGTTTTGTTCCTGCAATCCACTCCTCAATGATTTGGCTCTGCTTTAATAATGAGCGAGTAAATGACGTTACAGACAATCTACCTGAGTTTTGTTTTAATGAGCGCGTGAGCGTTAAGGAAGCCACTTCCCGAGAACCTGGTACCGAGGAGACACATCGAGATTAACATATGATTAGGG
>JAANSN010005432.1:0-12471 GCA_036850665.1 Dicranocentrus wangi | reverse complement strand
AGACTGCTGCTGGTAGACTGCTTTGTGTACTGATGAAAAGGAAGACCATCATTATAATTAATGTAATAGCCGCGGCCCTCCATTTTAATTTAATGTGGAATATATCCCTTGCGACTTGCGCAAAAAAATAAAAGCTCATGAAGCACACTGACGGCAAAATTAACAACGTTTGCGTCTTGCGACAAGGGGAATCTCCTTAGGATATAAGCAATAAAAAGTAAGAAGCAAAATAGAAGTAAGCACTTTGGATAGTTTAAATTTTTTACAGATCTTTGAATGTATCCATAGTGTGCGCTGTGCGGCTAATTAAAAGCTACATTTTACCAGTATTTTACCCCTTGAGTGACAGGTGCTGGAACTGGAGCCATATACAGAAATGAAGAGTGTATTATATCGCTGTGTATCTGGTCGAACAAGAATCAACTACCTTCAGAATGCCAACAGTTTTTACAAATCCTTTGGATATGTTGCAGGTTATCTCCTTTCCAATCCTCGCAAATATCTTTGAAATATGTTTCCTTCTGAAGCCAATCAGTGTGCTGTGTTCCTAGATAAATGCCCCGTGCAATTCTACCACGACGTGTGGCCCAGTCCAGTTCCACGTCCACTTTGGGTTCCTATTTAGCTGTGTACACAAACAATAAAAATTCGATAAATTGTATCAATGGACAGATTCGCCAGTTTGAAACTGGGCTGATAATACAGTCTGTACGATGCATGAAAACGAACTATAGATTGATTTTTCATATTATTGGGTGGGTTGCTAGCTTTATGGAGCTGCTGGAGTTGGATGGAGTAAATGTAAATGCGAATGCACATGTGTCTATATTGTGAGTTAGTGTATAGTGAGTAGTGAGTGTGTGGTGGTAGTAGGGTTGCTAACCAGTATCCAAGAAAAACAGAAGGAGAGTGTACTCCGCCCCCTCCCCCTACTCCAATAGCTGTCTTATACAATTACTGTTCCGAAGGTACTATTAATAAAGCCATTGATTCATTTTCATTATCAGCACAAAGCAAGAAGTGCTTCTAGCGATAAATCGGCTCAATTTTGTAGCATTTCTCCCGATATGCATTTTACAATTCTGCTGATTCTTTGTGTCGCACAGCAAGGACCATTAAGATGAAAGTTCAAACGCATGTTTAAAATTGTAACTCAAAAACATAATTAAGGCAGAGCGCGTTTGGGTAAAGTGCGACGCTTTTAAAATGTCGTGACTGGAACATCATATGAACCCCCCCATCTCAGTTATAATATTAGTAACGATATATGGACACCCTTGGATGTTTAATTAACAGAAAAGCCTCATTGTAATTGTTATACCTACGCCTACGCAGGATACACCACTTTCTGGACTTTGATGTAATCGGTAATCTCCGTTTTACAAAAAAAAAACGCAATTCCTCATCAAAAAAGGCATGCACGTCTCTGCATCAGATGCTGTTTTTTCAACCTCAAACAGAGCTAAACTCATCACATAATACACGTGTACTTTTGTCTGAGATTTATACCTTTTTTGGCTTAGTTATGACTACGATAGCGATTGGGTGGGTGGATGTCATGCGACGGCTGCGTTTGTTTGTACAAGTTGAGAATTACGAGTTAAGTATTAAGGAATTCTAAGGGAGGTACTAAACACAAAGTCGACAATAAAAATGATTCTATCTACATCAACTGTTCCCGCCCGACTTACATAATACTATATACAATTCCAATGTCATTTAAATCTGCTTTTTGCTTCCAGTCCAGACTCAGACAATGACAGTCCAAACAGTTTATGAGATTTTCTTGTTGCATTGCAATTATACTTCCAAGGCATATGGCATATCCTCCTCCTCCTACTACTGAATTTAGCACTAATATTGGAAAACCAAGGCGCTGCGCTGGCGATAATCTACTTGGACTTTTGCTCGATTTGCTCGGTTGAAGTAGATTCCACATGAAAATATGACACTCGTGGATAAATTTAATTACTCAAAGACAGCGCGCAGATAAACATGATGGTTAATTGGATGATGACGAACAAGAAATTCCGCTTACGAACGAGACGCTTACCACGCAGCTCACAAGCATCATTTCTGCAAATTCATTTGCCTTATTCAGGAGTAGATGCTTGTACTCCGTCGTTTATTAACAATTGAGTAAATAAATTCAATAAACACTTTTTACGACACAATATTCGCTGTAGAATATACTCTATTCTCGCCTTTTATTTTCTTATCGCTCTCCACGAGAGTTAATATTTTGAGCCGTATAGTTTTGCTCTATTAGCTCCAGGTGCGTATTCCATTATGCTTACCTATTTATTAAAACGTCGTGCATTTCAGAGTACGTAATATTGGCGAGTTCTCTGGTGATGGTAGTCGCACCATGCGGAGCGACGGTCTTTGAAGAAGAATTGGGATCATCTTTACCTGCCTGTATGCTCAGCAGTCAAGATTGTCCAGTACATTCAAGTACATTGTGATATTATTCAAATCTAACATGTATTTATTTTTTACTCTTATTGCAGCTCCGCTCCCATACTCCCAACACAATTACTTTTTTTCGCTGTTTTGCTCATCTTCATTTTTTGCAATACTTTTGGCAATTACAGAAACCAGGTTTGGCTGCCAGTTTTTCATTCCACTCTCCCATGCAACTTGACACGTTGCCTTAAAATGAAAACTCTACGATCAATCCGATTACCCACACATATTTTGCTTGATGTACTAAACCTGCTTCAGAAAATATGTATGTACACGAGTCATTTGCATAACGTAGCCTTGCCCTTGGCTGGAACAAGAGCCAGTTTCAATAAAATCTGCAACTTTAGGCTATCAAATTATTTCTCCTTGGACACTTTTACTGGAGGTTTTGCAAGTACGTTGCTTGCATANTAAAATCTGCAACTTTAGGCTATCAAATTATTTCTCCTTGGACACTTTTACTGGAGGTTTTGCAAGTACGTTGCTTGCATAGGTAGGATTGATATTATATTATGTATAACATCAAAAGGCAGGGAAATCAGAAGAACTCATAGAAGTCAATAGGTATTCTATGTCAAAAGGCACTCTTGTCATGCCACTGAAACAGTTTATTTTAGAGCTGGTTTGCTTGAACCTGTCAAATCAACAAAGTAAAGACCAACAAACCTCTTCAGAAATGCATCTCTCGGCTCTTACCATCATTAGACGTTGCAGCCTCGAATCGCAGGCCATTTGAATAGCCATCTTCAACGGACTGATTAAACATTGGTGTGGTCGATCGGACGTGTTGCAAGTTGCAAGCGCTGCTTCATTTCGACAATTTTTTATATCATGGCCATGTCTTAAAAATTCTGACAATCAGCCTGGGTGCAATGTTCCGTCATCATGCCTCATTCTATTATTACCAATAATAGTAATCACGATTGACAATGCAAATAGGGTAATATTAGAAGACATACGCTAACTCATGCATGGCGCAGTAGTAGGCAGAGGAGACATGAGGCATGCCTACATCACATACCTCAGGTTTTCGATCATCATCATGATGGTGACCAGGAGAAAAAAGAGTTGTTGGCGATGACGAAGAAAGAAAAGATGATATTACATAATTCGGATTTTATTTGGACAAGACTGCAGGGTATATATACTTTATGCATACATAAAACAGGCAGTTTTTTATGCGCCCCTTGCTATTATTATTAGATTATTCCACCTCCTGTGTAAAGAAGAATGGTGCCCGATAATAAAAACTGTGCTGTGATGGTTGGTGGCGATTGTATTGCAGTGTGGAAAAGCATTCATGGCGATCTTCCTTGTTGTTGATTAAGATGATGATGAAGATGATCCAGTACATTCGAAGACAAAATGCAAAGCAAAGGGGGGAAATATGCAGATCTCCCTGTATGAGTGAAGATGCTGAATGGATGATTACTCGCACTAGTTGTGTGGAAGACGGTGACGGTATCGGTTCCCATGTTTCAAAATTAAAAGACTAGTTTCGTTTTTGGAAGTGATCGAGCAGTTCAGGTTGTGGAGACGTAGCGTGCGGTTTGGAACTTCATTTTTTAAGAAAATTTTAGCCTAGCCTATCGTCATTCATCGTCCCAGTCTCAAAATGGGAACTGGTCCCAAGAGTGTTTTTATTCTGTCGGTAAGTCCAGTTGACTAATACTTTGGATTTTTAGCAATACATAATAATCTGTTAAGTACGTCTCCATAATATTTGTCTCTTGCTGTGTGGATGTGGATAGTATATACTGTGCGAGGGTTTCCTTCAAGTTTTCTCTGTTGACAAGTTGGGAAAAAAATTCATTGCCAACAAGTTTGTCAGTTACTTTATTAGCTTTTTTGTATTGTCTCTGAAGCACGAATACTAGAGGCTCTCCAATTTTCCATCAGTTTTAAGCTCTATATGCTCGAGTATATTCTTATACAATTGTTGAGGAGGAAATGGAGAGTAAACAGTAAAACAGAATATGATAATTTATTCTGTAGTATCATATCCCACATCAGTAAATTATGCAAGGTATAGCAAGTGCCCTTCAAGGATTTTGTTTGCATGAGTGGCTCCGTCAAGTTGTTCAATCTAATGTTAGTTCCTTTCCACCTGCTGCACCCCAATTTAGCATTGCAGTTTTGCAACTAATTGCATGTTGCACTGATAATTGGGAAAGGGATTGGGATTTGGAAATGCACAATGCCAAAACCGTCTTCGGTTTGTGCTTATATTTATTGTAAGTGGGTATATACATAGACTATTATCATATCAGCATGATTCATGAATGACATTTAAAAACATGGTACGCCTAAAAAATTATCAACATTTATATATGGGATCTCATGCGTATCTTTTACGAGGCACTTCTTACAGGCCTCTACTACTCTTTCACACCTTTTGTGTAACAGCACAACTTCGTTAGACGCATACAACAAAGACACAATAAAGGTATGATTATATGATGTTAAAACTACATGCAAAATATTATACATTGCCTGTGTCCTGTAAGTTAACCACCTGTACAGGAAAACGGAAGGAAGAGGCAGAAGAAGGTGACAAAATATGTTAATTCGTATATCTGATTATGGCTATCTGGATGAGGTGTTGTCGTTGTCTGGATTCTGGGTATTGTATTTGAGTGAAATCAAGATTTTTTTGCTAGGTAGTTTTTATGGAAAAGTTTATTACAATTAAACGAAATCACCATGATTAGAGTCTGGCGAATAACAAAAACTTCATAGACAACAATAATGACGAAATCTATAAAGTGTTATGTTTTTATACGCCTTTTGGAAGGCATTGTTGTGAAGATACTGTACTGTAAGACAAGCACACACTCTGTAAACAACTATTATATCTTCGTTTATACATTTGTATGTCGTGTGTTCAACGAAAAGGTTGCATTTCACGTTTCACAAGGACTGGTTGTTTACCAAAAAGCAAAAGACTTTTAACTGAAATGTTGCTCGCTGTAGCTTACATTATTGTGTGCTAATGTATTTCTGTAGTATGTTAGAAGTTGTTGGTACAGAGATGGATGGTATAAAGTCAAGACGAAACCTTACCTTGGCTTTGGCCAAGGTTTGCTAAGAACGAAAATTAAGGCAAAAGCGTTTCCTTGATACCTCCGCGTACTACAACATATGCCCACATATATACACAAACACAATACATATTATGCACTTTAACTAATATGTAATTGCGTGATATATGAGGATGATGATGATGATGAGTTGTACAGTATACGTACATATACTGGTAACTGCTACCGCTTGCTTAATTGCAAGCAAGCTCACCTGTTGCCTGTAATGGGGTTCCTTATTTTACTTCCTAAGTATGTTTGTTAACTCAACTCACAATAGAGAAGTGATGATTATGTTCAAATGGTTCTGCTGGTTGAATTGGTCGCGACGCATCACATCTATCTATCTCTTCGATCTCCTCATCTTATCTTTTCATTCCTTAGTGACATTGCTGTAGATTTCCGTATCCCGTTCATCATATGCGTTTGTACTGGTGGCCGTAAAATGTGCAGTGATTTGGATGAAGCTTCAACAACATTATCCGTTATATGAATCTTCGTTCGCATTGTTGCGTTGCGTTGTCGGTACTTGCAGGCAGAGGTGAGGTGAGACTGTGGGCCGATACGAGGTTTACAGAAATATTCAGTAAGTAGCCCACCTGAGACCCTACTAACACACATTCGTACGCCTTGTATCTACAACAATGTGCTACCTTAAAATTGCACGAGTTTTTATGCTGCTGCGTCAAGTTCATGTAGGGAGCTGACTCAGTGTATAGTGCAATTAGTCGACGATTCCTAGTAGCCAGAACGAGTTCTCTGGCAAAAAAAACCTACAATGGCGTAGTTGAGATTTTATAGTTAAAAAAATAATTTCTGAACTGTCGAATGTAAGTTCGACAGAGGAATACTGGTAATCCCATTTTGTGGATATTGATCGTACTTTATTAATGAATTCTTGAGAATTTCTATTGTCGAGAAGTTTCTCTAAAGGATCGCATTACATTCTGACTAGGCAGGGAGGGTTTCTCATCAGTTTTAATATTTCTATTTTTTTAAAAGTATTTATAACGTGTGCGAGCCTGTGAGCATGAGGAGTTGCTAGATAGATAGACACAATATCGACTTTCATCTTTGTTGAGCAAACAAGTTCCAATGCCCTCCTAGTTGGGTGTCCATCGAGAAGGCAATAAACTTTGAAAAACCAATTAAAAATTAACGTCCAAGCACCCCGACTTGACTGTGCATTGTTGTAAATCAAAATAATTATGAACTAATAATCATACTGTGGCAGTTGAATGGATGGTGGATGGATTGGTGTGCATCCTTCCTTCCAGTGCAGTATCGCAAACAATGCGCTGTATAAAATCCCGAACAAGTGCTCGTTAATGAGATGAAGTGTGTGAATGAAAGAGTTGTCTCAACTCAATCACGATGAAATTAGCGATAGTCTTTGCGATAAAATAACGAGGAGGTCAATGGCTCTCCTGTTCTTCGAGTTTGACTTTTTCATAAAGAGTTGCCGGCATTTTATCGGGATATTAGCGTGGACTTGGGCCATCTTCGTATTTTGTTTGAGCTACCTAGGCCGTGGCAACTACAATCATATCAACAATAACAATGAGTATGGACCGCCACCTCTCTACCAAACTGTTTTTGTGCCTGTTTTGAAGGTGTTGCTGGTAGCACCTTCCGCGTTAGCAGTTCCCGTCCACTTGCAGCAACAAGCCGGGGGAGGTAGCCCCTGGGGCCAGCCAATTGGATTGCACGTGGGGAACGGAGCAGCTCCTGCCGCTGGAGGATTCATTTATTGTGCGGGCTGTACCCCTTTGACCCCCCAACAGTTGGTGTTCCCAGTGCCGTCTGCCACCGGAAAATCAGAGCCTAATTCACAGCAGCAGCAGGTCATTGGGGGCGGTGGAGCTACTCAACCCTCGCAGAAGAGCATTTGGGAGGATGGAGTCATTCCTGTGCAGCACATGTCACTCAGCGATGACGGACGCTACAGGTTTGTTCAAACAAAATCTATACATTATGTGTTCTACAAATTACTACAATGTAGTACAAGTTATACAAGTAACCAAATATTTCTCGAAGACTCGCCATTTATCAACTCGGATGGTTAATTTGTGCCGAAAATTCATACTTAAGTCAAGATGTTGATTTCATAAATTGACATTATCAGATTTAAATTTTTAATTCATTGACTTCATGGGCGGTCGCACCTTCATAGAAACAGCCCGCACGAATGCTCCCTAAAAATTCGTATTGCTGAAGAGCGCAAGAGGAAACTTTACATATCTCCATATTGCGCATTGTCAACATTGACAGCAAATCAAGTGGTAAAATCCTAATTATGGTGAAATGCAACAATGCCATTGTCGTCAAAACGCTTGAAGGGAAGTGCTGCTGAGAATGCAATAAGAAGGACTGCAAGGTATATGAATAAATGGAATATGCGATGAAGTACGAACACACGGACGCGAATGAATGAGGAGACGTGATACGCGATATACCAGATGGAAGGTCAATTGCCTCGGCGTGTTCACTACCATCGAGAAGAACCACTACATCTGTAGAGTAGTGAATAGTAGAGATTGTCATTGTCATTAATTACCTAAGTACTGTGTAGACATTCTTAAAAAAAGGCTCAATGTATTATTGTTACAGATTGGTTTCTAATATGTGCGTATATTATTAGGCGTTATTTTTAAGAATATGTATGACAATGGTCATTTCCTCGTGGAAGAAGTGCTGACTGCACATCGTAAATGAAGCCAACCACAATAACAATTAATAGGAACACGTCTCGCGTGACTGCGTATCTTGACATTGTCTTCCTATAAATAGGATTTTGTAATGAATTATAATAATGCAGACAAGTATAACAATCAGCTTCTCCTCTTGCATTTCAGCTTTTCATACAACACTGCAGATGCGACACGTCAGGAAGAACGAAATCTTGACGGAAGCGTGTCAGGCAGCTACTCGTATACCGATCCAGAGGGTAAACTGGTCCAGATCGACTACACTGCTGGACCTCAAAGTGGGTACAAAGCGTACGGCGACATTCCTCAACCAGTCCACCAGTTACCACAGCCTGTTGCCGACACACCGGAAGTGCAGGAGGCGAGGGCAAAGTTTCTTGAAACTTATGCGCGTGAGTTGGAGAGGATTCGACAAGATGCTGCCACTGCAACCCCGCCTTCGACAACGAGCTCGTCGGTAACTGAGGCTAGTCCAGCTGCTTCCGAACTGTCGTCAACCGTGGCTGCCGGATCTGCTGACGGCGACACGGTTGAGGTTTCCGGGGAAAGTAGCGCGGAAAGGGACCATCCCGTCCAGGACGACGAAGATGACGCAATTGTGATGTCTGGAAAGTCGGAGCCGACGTCGGCCGAGCATAAAAGTGAGCCACAGGACATTACATCGTTGAAAACTTCTTTGGAAAATGTTCACCAACCTATTGCCACCCCTCCGGTGACACAAGTTGGTGCTCATGGAGTAGAAGAGGATGATGACGAGCTTGATGATTCCGTTGTTATTTCTGTAGATAACAAAAAGAATGCAGAGGATAGTTCGGTGAGTGATAGCTTGCCTGATCCCTCGTATCAAATCACGATCCCTGTTGGCGTCGGGGAAAACGCAGGACTAAGCATTCAGCAGGGGAATGGAATGTCAGTGATTTCTCCAACAGACTCAAAGTTGAGGCTGGACCAACCTATCCAAAATCAACAACCTGTTGCAGTGCCAGTCCAAACATCTGGCGCTAACTCTAACAATATTCAACGTGAGCTAAACTATTTCTAAAATGACACCACAATAATCACATAATCGGAAGGAATAATGCCTTAAAATATTTATTTATTACTTTCAAACGCAGCATATTTTTATTATGTGTCCGTCGGAGGAATACCACACTACATCCAATCCTCTCTTCATCAGGCTGGTGTCCGTTCCACGTACCCCACTTCCCTTCAAGCTTCACTTCTTGGTGCCATTCCACTGGCTGCAGTGCATGACGCTCAAGTTCCCTCCCGAAACGGTGAGAAGCCTCAGCAATACTCTACAGCCGCTGTCCGCCCTGTATTTCTAGACTTGGAGAATACGGTTCAGGAGCAGCAGCAGTCATCCACCTCCGGCCAAAATATCAATCAGTTACCTGTTTTCACTCCAAGCGGAGCGCTAAGCCTTGCCATGAACAACAACAACAACAACTTCAACTCAAATCAGCTTTTTGGCCAACTTGTTCCATTCGGGGTGAATCCACAGGGAACCACGCAGCTAAACAGTGCAACACAAGCCCAATTTGGATACATTCCTGCCCTAATTGTTAACGTTCGAGAGAACGCGGGAGGGGCACCGCAGGTGAAGGAAGGATCTCAGGCTGGCACCCAAATCCCCACAATTGTGTTTTCGAATAATGTGCCACAACAACAACAACCTGTACAATCTTTTCCAGCCCTTCAACAACCCTTGTTCGTTATCAGCAAAAAATAGTGGAGCTGATGAATGGCTGAAAAACAGTTTCTTCAACTTTCAGTTTCATTGACGGTGGTTTGATGGGGTTAAAATATGTCAGGGTAATGGTTATACAGTGTGTTTACTTTTATTGACATCTGCATCCGCAGCTATAGATAGAGAAAGATAATCACGATGAGCTGCTAATGACACGGATGCGTACTATTAACATTTACTTTTGTTTTCTGTTATTGTTTGTTCGTTTTTTGTTGATTCGTTAATAAATATTGACAAATGTTAGTATTTGCAAAACTGGTATTCAGACATAACTATACGGACGCAACGTTCATTCTTCAATATGTAATTAATATTCAATTGTCACGTACAGGAAGTAAGAAGTAAGAACTCACTACTTCCATAGCTGTCTTTACATAAGCCCCCTTTTTTCTGCTTGCAAAGTAATTAAATGTCACTTGTGATTCGCCACATGACAATGCATGAAATCTCATAACTTCCATTAGCTTCCTGAAAGTCCCTTCATATCAGTCCTTTCAACAACTAGCATGCTCTTTTCCTCACCTCCTATCAAACATCAATTGTCAGTACCATAGTCGCGTTTGATCCTTAAGCAAGCCGATCTTTTAGTAGGCAAATAAGTATTGACTCCAAACAGGAAACAAAAGAAGCATCACACATCATACAAGAATTTTGACAATGGCAGGTGGACTGCTTGTTCGTTGTGGTGTGCTCCTGCTGACTATAATTCTTGTCTTTGCATCCGTTTTTCGGGTTTCCAGTTCCGTAGCAGTGTTACGTGAGTTTACCTGCATACAACTTTACAAAAAGCTTGGCTAGCCGTACGATGAAACCTAATTAACTTACCTAGACTAACTACTTTCACAAATAGGAGAGAAATGCAATTGGACTACATGCAAATCGGTTGCCACTCCGCACAAGTGCTCTCACGGGTGTTACGCTGCGGATTCTAAAAGCGTCGGCTGCACGTTGTTTACACGCGAATACAAATGCTGTTGTTGATCGTGACCGTGACAAAGGGAATTCATGTTGAAACCTACCGGATCGCTAGATCGCCTCATGCATGCCTGTGATTCTGATCTGATCTGCCTGAACCAGTTCATCGGTGACGCGAACAATCTTCTCCAGCTGTACACCTAATTGTAAGTTATAGGATCGAATCGATACGTCTTCGGGATTATAGCTCATCTTTTTTAAATTACACTCGTTGTCGTCGCCTATAAAGCGAATTGCACACACTTGAACCGGGACACGTACTTGATGTACTGGTAACTGAAATCTCATAAGTCAAAATCCAGTAATAATAAAATTCAAAAACTTCACATAAATATATTCTTGCCGTGATCTATGCACATTTCATTCATGACAATCCTCAATTCTTCATCGGGCGAATGAGTCATCATCATTTCTAGCACCCCATTTTACATGCATGGATTTTTTGCTCGCTTTGACTTTTTATGGGCACCACAATCGCAGTATTCGCGTTGTTCTAGTCTACCTGTTCGTGTTAGACAATTTAAAGAAACTAGTGAAATACAGACAATACTATATACTATTTAGTATACTGAATCCACCTTCAAAGCTGCTCAATTCTCCTCTGCAAAAATTATGTTATACAGCAAGCACACGTAAACGTAAATGTGTTCAACTAGTAAACAATGCAACACAGCAACACCCAATACCCACCATACGTCTAGCTATATAGTGTACTAAACTAATCTCGCATAGTCTAACAATTTCTCAATACGGGCTGCTTACCTTTTACGTAATACACAAACAAAACAATTCATAAAATAACACAAGCAGATATGTACCTTTATGAATGAATCTAGCTAGCAGTTTTGGATACTCTCGACGCAACTACTATGTATATGCATGCCTACCTATGTGTATGCAGAGCACAGGTGAGACGAGGACAGGTGAGTAAGGGGCTGAATTTTTAATCAAGTCAGTATACTAATCTGTATATATTTGTATTCTGATCAAGAGAGAGCCCCTTCACCACCACCGCAAGTGGCGTTACATACTTATATTCTCTATGTTGTTTAGGGGTTTATGACCAAGCGTACAAAAACCAGCAAAACAATTCGCGATAGAAATCCGGTTGGTATTATTGCAAACGCCACTGTATAGTTTCTTTCGTTGCCCACTCGCCCCACTCACTCTTTTTTCATAATTGATCAACTCTAACATGTCATGAATATCCATTACGAGCTTCATATACATATTCCCATTGCAGAATGCCTTCGCATTTAGATTTTATCTCGAAACACAATACTGTTTTTTGCCATGCCATGTTTGGTGTTTATTGGTAGGCTGCGTATTGATGTGATATACCTATTTAGCATTTCCTAGAAATACTTACCATCTGAAAAATACAGTTTACATTTCACATTTTATTGTAAGCACTAGAAAGGTGTATGCACAACATTTACGAGTACATCATACACTATAGTGTATTGTGTTATAATTATAATTTTAAATGGGA
>JAANSN010005431.1:0-12471 GCA_036850665.1 Dicranocentrus wangi | reverse complement strand
AGGAGTTGCTGTTTTGCGAGAATTGTGACTCTGTATTCTGCGCTGCGTGTAAAACGTCCCCACACTCAACGGCGCAATCTGGTAGCCATAATGTGATACCGTTTGCTGTGGCTATTAAGAGAATGTCAGAAATTCTCTTATACAAGGCAAACGAATGCCTATCCAAGGTAATACTCGTATTTGTATTGTATTAGTTTCAATTGTAAGCAGGTATTTTTAATAAACGTTCTGTATTGATTAAAAATAGTTGGATGAAGCGGCTGACTGCATATCAGGGGAAGTAAGACGATTAGGCGAAGCTGAAAATACTGCCTGTGAAGTTGCTGAACAAGCTTTCGAAGAAGCAGTACGTTTGCTGCAAAAACGAAAGCAGCAATATTTTGCTAAAATTAGAGAGATCGCTGGAGAGAAACGGGAGAAGCTTAACGAGCAGTTAGAACTTATTGAAAAGGAGAAGGCAAAAGTTCGAGACTCATGTGATGGATTAGAATACCAAGTTGAGGTTAGCAATACGCCGCTTGCACATGACAATAACATACCACAATAATGACAAGTTCAATAGCTGTATTTTTATTCTTACAGGTGCGCCATATTACCAAACGAATTTCAGAACTGTCCTCCCAGCTGGACTCCTTTACCTCACTTCGACATCCTAGAGAAAATGCATATATTCTATGCAAAACTCAGAGTGATTTAACCTCACTGGAAACTGCTGTTTCTACTGATATTCATACATCAACGACGTATCCACCATTATGCACGTTGAAACTACAGCAAGGTTCTATCTTAAGCGCAGGCATTGAAGTCGAGTTAGTATTGGAAACTCGGGACTATCACAATGACATTAAGAAAGTTGGAGGTGATCCTATTTCCGTGAAGGTTACCGGACCGAACGGATCTGTAATACCGACTTCCCAGGTTTCTGTTGTGGACAATGATGATGGAACTTTTACGATTTTATTTACACCAACTGATGTCGGACAGTTTACAATTCAAGCTAAAATATTTGGCCGTCCTATAAAAGATGAGAACTTCCTCGTTGAAATTTCTCCACATAACGACCCAATCAAAGTGTGGGGTAAGGGCGAGTTATGTCAACCGGTATCTATAACTCGTAACGACCAAGGGGAGTTATTTATTTTGGATACCGGCAATGCAAGAATAGTAGTTTTGGACAAGGCCATCAATATGATTCGCATTTTAGAAAATGAAACATTGAAGGTACAATATTTAAGAATTGGTGCACAAAATTAATAATTTAGTTGCAATGTTGTGACAAATGTACCTGTTCTAACTCTAACCTATCTCATGTACCCCAAAAAATAGGGAAGAAGCTGTACCGGAATTGCCTATAGTGTGAACACAGAGACCCTTTTAGTAATCAACTGGAGAACCAAAGAAGTAACTAGTGTGTCTCCAATCGATGGAAGTACAAGGTCGTCATTTACTTATGGAGGTTTTGTAGAACCTATAGGAGTTTCCGTCGATAGGAAAGGCAATGTATTTGTTGCTGACAATGGGGCAAAAAGCATTTTTGCGTTCGACACAGATGGAAAATTCAAGTACGCTATACAACGCGATAGCTTCGGACTTTTAGGTGGTGTTGCAGTTTCGCCAGATGATAAAACGGTAGTTGTAGCCGACACATCACTTTTCGTGATTAGCGGCGTTGGTTCTTCCCAGCAACAAGATCGAGAAATTAAGGTACCAGGGAAAGGTCGCTTTGGAGGGGTAGTTGTCGATGCCCAAGGAGTAATTGTTGCTACACGTACAGAGAAAAATCGTAGTTTCTTACAAATCTTCGTGGAGAATAAACTTGCTTCTACAATTGACTCGTTCAATTCTAAACTTCGAAGACCTTCTGATGTGGCTTTCATTAGTCCAAATCATATTTTAGTAATTGATTTAGGCAATGATTGCGTAAAACAGTATAGGTATAAATAAGAAAGCGTGAGTAGTATGGCCGTCTTACTATCTTACATTTTTGGGTTCATCAACGTGTCTCAACGCATCACAATTTAATGTTTTTTTATACAGGAAAATAATAAGTGAGGGTATCATTATCATGTTATTCGTCACTTTTAGCCTGCCGCTGTTGTGGCTCTGCATAGTCATATCCATCTGGATAGTATCTCTCTTTNTTTTTTTATACAGGAAAATAATAAGTGAGGGTATCATTATCATGTTATTCGTCACTTTTAGCCTGCCGCTGTTGTGGCTCTGCATAGTCATATCCATCTGGATAGTATCTCTCTTTTAATCTCTTATTTACAATATAGATAATTTGTTATTGTTGTTATAATTATGGTGTCAATAACGCATAACGCATAAGTATTATGAGTGCAAATAGCGACAAAACTAAATTAGTCTCACCTGTCCGAATTCATAAATTGAATCATTGTTATATGCTTTTTGTAAGTTGTTCAAATGTCTTTACCTCATGTTCTTCGTTGTTGCTAGTATGCTAGAGTTATTTTTCACACTCATTCAATTGTCAGACAGTGGTAGCAAGATTTTGAATAACACTATCAATTGTATGAATTATATGAACGTATTTTTGTCTTGCCGAATTAATGTACGCTGTAATCTTTAGTGAAATGCGTTACAAATTGGTTAGTTGTCAGCTTTTGGTATTTTGAAGTGTAATTTTAATTTGTTAGCGTTATTGAATGCTACTGATTTTGAGTGCTATATGGTAAGTTCTAAGACTGTAATTATTGTAATCGCCAACCCGCTGTATCACTAGCTTTTAATTTTTGCATTTTTGTCATTATTGATTTATCGTTGAAAGTGATTTTCCACATTACGTACTTATTAGTAGCCTAGTCAAAAGGTAATTGAGACTTTAGTTTAGTTTATCTTGAGTTTTTTGTGCCACTGGTTTATTGTTAATTAAGTTGAAATCGTTCGGAATCACATTCTATCTTGTCTTGTAAATGCTAGTGCTGATTCACTTATATTCGCATTACAGCAACAGTCGCACATAATGTTTGGTTACGGGGCATGTATACTTCTGTATAAGATGAGCTGAGCAGAACTACATCTAATTACATTTTCGACGCGTCGAGTCTTGAGTAAAAGCTTTGAAAGGTTTATCTTATTATTATTACGTATACATTGTGAGGAGTATGGATGCGCTGTCAAGAGCTTTTAAAATACATTGAAATTCAGAGGAGGAAAGGAAAAGTGTGGAGTTTGCCTCTCACTCCACAGGTCACCGCACAGTGAGAGATGGAATATCTCTTCCATTTACTATTGTTACCAAGATTGTGAATTTTCTAGTGCTGCTACAGAATAACACACTTTTGAGTGGTTTCTACCAGAATGGGTGGAATGTGACCGTACTACTATGTACATTTCATTATGTTTCAGTTGGGCCATATTAGTAAATAAATCTATACTATTCTGATCACAGTGATTACATAAAATATAGTATGCAATAAAATGAAGTATGCATCTTACCAGTATGCATATATATACCAAACCAATCAATATATATCATCCATCACTGGGAGGATGTATGCGTATATGTAGTATCTAGTTACAATCGGAATGTACTGTAATCTTAAAAAACGAAATAAAGCTAGAAATGTTAATTCATAAAGATAACGATCGATGAGTAAAACTAATCCTATCGTTGATTTTGCCACGCCACATAATCTATTGATTTTTCCAATACCATGAGTCTTGCTTCCGAGACAAAATTATACGTATTTATAATCATTCATTTAATAGAAAATTTTCGAAAAACGACCTTTATAATAATAATGATCAATATGATCGTAGATGTTAAGAAACATTTTTATATATTATGTAATATTCCACAAATAATCACGCACGTTGATTAATTCAGCAAAGCATAATACATTTTTATACATCCTTCTCAAATCATAATCACGTCGGTTCACTTTTTCTTCTTCTTTTCTTTACTCTCAGTTCCTTCAGAATCTCCAGATCTTTGAGGTCGAACTTTTTGCCAATTCAAAGGTTTCCTACGATATATAGGCCATGGAGGAATTGTGAGCTAGAAAATAAGGCGTAATTCTCGATTATCAAAAAATTAACATTCTACCCAACCCACTACAATAATTATTATATTATCGCACTTACAATCGCTGCAAGAATAAATCCTGCTCCTAAAATACGAACAGTCTCGGAAAACTGCTGAATAATGTAGCCCCATACAAAGCCTACAAACTACAAATAAATTATTCAAGTTATTTATCCATCGCATAAGTGTTGAGTTGAAAACGGCATGATAACAAATTTGTCAAGCATCTTACCCCAAACAGTAAAATAATGATTCTAGACAGCTTTTCCGCCCTTGCTTGACCATCATAATCCTGGAAAAGTAAAAAAAATCAAACCTACAATTCAAAACTCTGTAATATTTAAACTCAAGAGATTCATCAGCTCCGTTTATATCATTGAATCATTAGCTTACCATGTGAAGAGCATTGTACCAATCTACCAGGCCCATTTTAAAAATATTTTGTACCAACTAAAATTGGAATTTTGGAATGGATCAGCACAATAAACCTACACAAAATTAAATAATTCTTTACAGATTACATTCGAAGCTACAATCTAATCTAGTCCTTCATGAATTTTTTGTGTTAGCAATAACAAATTTTGTGGTTTTTTGCACCCACAACTTCCACACTTGACAGTCCACTCCACAACACAATACTATATGTGCATTTAAAAAAATATATCATACGCACACCAATATTACCAGCATGACATTATTATTATTTACTTAAAACTACTTACTTCACCTCCCGGATAACCCAGCTCGGGAATCTGGAAACGTTTAAATTTAACTGAATTAAAAATTAACGAAATAACCGATGCCAGAAAAAATCCGCAGCAGGTGTTATGTTGACAAATATGCCACGTAGCTTTGCTTTGACTTGTCGGATCTAGGAACTTATGTTTATGGATGTATCTGTGGATTTGTAGTACGGATATTGCATTGTGTACGTACATACGTATCATGAGGGCCGTGAGTATGTGAGTGAATACATTACTAGGTGAAATGCATAGCTTACAGGGATACGTTTGAATTTAGTAGTATTTGAAGGGGTACGGCGAGCCGCACGGACGTATTCTCGGTGTACACGCGTTTCAATCTTATGAAACTCCTCCAGAAAAATGCCAAAATTCCGTACCAATTGTCATTCATCCATAAGAAGCCTCCTTTGGAACTCAAAAAAATATCTCTGGGCTCTGTCTGCCCACTCATATACATGTTTTTAAGCTAATTCGTAATAAGTTGCTAATTACTTTTCTTTCATCTCAAGTTTTTATCATTTTCATGATGTTCTATATTCTAATCATGCCATGTAAAATCTAGGGTAAATGTACATACCTATGTGTCTAGTGGGTAGTGAGTGAGTGTGGTTTTGTGTATATGCTGATGGCAGTAAAGTGTATTACATACAGGTTTTTTGTGGGTTTATAGAATGCATGAAAACTGAAATGTACATGGGCGATTGGCGTACGTGCATCCTTTTTGTGTATTGTCTCCACCAGCTGTCATCCGCATGTTATTTGCACGGACGGGGAGAAGAGATTCCATCTTGATTTGTAAAGCATCCAATTAATGCATCTTTTATTGATCCGATATAGTGTACCTATTGTCAGGTCCTATACTATCGGTTTTTTGATGACGTAACTATTAATTTAAATGACTATAAAAACAAACAGTCTTCTGTGACGAGTTCCAGAGGAGGAGGGTGAACATTTTCATAATTGAAGATACACCTGGAAACTCGCGAGTCACATCAACTCTATTCAGTTCAGTGCCAACATTTTCGGTGCCAGATAAATCTCAATTGTGTTACTAAAACCTAGAACGCAGTTACAAATACACGCGACGAAAACAACAAAAAATGTATTTTAAAATGAGCATGAACAAATAAAAGCAGAGTGTGTCCTACAAAGGAAAATCGGCAAAAAGTGAATCATTATTGTTACAAAAAATCCAACCTACCTGGTTAACTGTGATGTCCAAAAGAATTACGTGATAAGTACAATAATATTATTAGGTAAATTCATGTTTTTCTCACAATAATCTCATAGTTCGAATTCAATAAATCACAGCTCAATTCTGATCTTGGTTGACAGAGGATGAGTGAGTGTGAGTGTGTAAAGGTGACACGAAAATATGGAGAGAAATCTGTTATCAAACAACTGAAACAACGAGTACACCACACCACCATAGTACATGCATCTATAATATCTAATACAAAGTATATACATGGATAATGCACCATTATCTAAATTATATAATTCCGTTGTTGCATCTGCAGTGGAATTCAATCAATTATCATCCGAATTATCGGCGAGCGAATGAATTAGGTAAGTTGAATCTTGTGATTAAATTAACTTTTATATTACACCACGCAAGTATGTAACTAGAATTTAGCATTTAGGTAACTCAATTTGAGTCTCGGTTACGCTAGTTAGATCATAGTTTGATTTGTTGTCAATTTATCAAAAGTCCCTCTGCGAGAAATTATTTTTGCTCTCCAAATTCCCATTCAGGATGCATCAAAATCAGTACATTCCTAAGTTAAGTACCTCTGTAAAGCAAAAGCACATCGCATAACATAGCGCAATAGGTGTATTTAAATATATATACAACATATTATATTATACTTTTTAAAGTGGTGTATTTAACTGTTGACTATGAAATACTTGCGTGATTAAGTCTGAAGGTTAAGGGTGTATTTACTTGAGATGAGTTGATGATATTCGTGCCCTGAAGCTGACTTAGCATGTAGCAAAATCACAAAAATAAAGTCATATAAACGATATATACGACAAACGGCAAAACTGTGATGTATGGGCTGTTGAAATAGCGATATGTAGATTCACATAGAAATAGCTTTTGTGCAGCATGATGATGTCAGACATACATAAATTGCATTGAAACTGTAACATTTGCATATAGCACTGCATTGCAGGCATGCCTTTTCCTCTTACAGTTCCGAGTCATTCGCAATTACTTATCCAATTAGTAATTACTCACCCAAGATGAGGTACATCCGTAGGTATTAAAGCCAATAGTACATTTATAGTTAGTACTTTTAGCTACTTCTCAAAGGGTAAGAAGAATATGTGAATTTGAACATCGTCTCTGCTGAAGTTTTGACAGAAGATCTATATTGACATTTATTTTGGCTTGTAATTACCTATAGATATATCTATCCATCTACTTTTTATGACGTACCGTAACAAATTGGCTCCCTTTGAGGATGTTAGAGAAGTATTATTAAAATGTCAAATGGTAAATAGTAACACCAGGGGCTACCCCAAAAACCAAGCAATGGGTTTTTATTAGATATGTTGTGGCTTGTGTCCTGCTTAAATTGAAGCATGCTGATATGCTGAATCTGTATCAACTTCCTGTGCATGCTTTTTGTACCTATAATGTAAGTCGGACGAAGCTACCCAATAATATGAAAACACAAAACAAACGAATGTGGAGGTCGTAATTGGTATGTACTCCAATAATTTTGACTTCAAGGAAGACCACTTGCAAATGTATGACACTCAAAGGGCATTAAGATGTTTGAATGCATTGGGATTTGGGATGGGATTTTCCATAAGTGACTGTACCAACGAGTGTAGTACGAGCAAGTAATGATCAATAAAGTCCATTGGTCTTTGCACCTTCCAAACTACAATTACTACAATGCGATCTCATGATCTCTAGTCTAGGTCTTGCGGTTGGGTTGCGCCATACACATAGAGATGAGATGGTTACTCGTTATTCGTTATTGACGCTGATATAAAAAGGCCTCCAAGGCTTATGCTCTTGTGCAGACTGTGACCAGAGGCAAGAATAGAAGTGCCATTGTGCAGAGATTCTGTCGACGACGATGGCTGAGTGATATTAAAGATAGTACACCACACCATGTTCTTGTGATCTTGTTCTTGAATGCTGATGATGAAACTGCCCCTGTGATGCCCTTAAAAAGATTCAGTACTACAACGTTTCTGCGTTGCATTTACCAGTATTTAAGGCGACATTTAGAGTATGGTTTTTATTAGTGGTAGTGGTAGTATACGTCTATGACATATCATGAGATGCTTGTCGGGGTTCCTTCATCTCATTGAATTAAGTACAACGCTACGGGAGTTGGAATCCGGAGTATTTGAAGAATGTCGTTTAATAAAGTGCTGTCTGACAAATGGAGTTACGGAGGCGTGAAAGAGAAGTCAGGATGGGTGTCCAAAAATGTTTTTATGAATTGCATGAAAATGAGAGCCCGATTATTAGATTCGGCTATGGCATTATACTATACTGAGAAAAGCAATTGCGCACTTCATCATTTTATTGTTCTAAATACACTACGGAAATGTACGTGATAAAATTCTATTATCTATTTCATAGAGTTGCGTTGTGCGCTCTACCGTCTGTTTGCGAGAAAGGCATTACGTTATTACGTACATATTGGTTTAGTGTGCAACGAGTCGCTGAAACTCTTTTGCTGGAGAAAAGGTGATTCGCGAAGTGAAATTTTCTTCATATTTTATATCTTGTCCAGTTTCCAATCCAATCGCATCTCGCTCTTAAAATATTGTTTTTCCATTTGAGATTGGATTTTTGTAACATCAACAACACATCCAAGGTTTGCAATGTTTATTAATATGGTTATTCAAGATATATACCTACCTACATATTGAAATTGAAAGAATCCTCAGTGTCAAGGTAGGGCTGAAAGAGCTATGAATTTGTTTATCACATAACCAGAGGAAAAATAACTCTTCTTCCTCGGTCGGATATATTTAGTAACAAGCAACATCCACTTTTTCTTAAATCATAAAATTGATCGAGTCCATAAGATCTATAAATACATGGCAAGTTTTTCTATCCTTTTTTTATGTGACATCAACATTTTCAATTTTCATACCACGACCATCGTGTGTGACTGTGAGTTCATCTTTTGTGATTTCGAGCTTTCTGTGAGCGAACCAGAAAAGACTGGTTCAGCAAACTTAAATAGTCCACTCCAGGACGGAGCAGGTACACTCTCTAGTGAGAGTCTTTATTGCAACAAGTTTTTTCTCATGTTTTCTTATATTACTACAATAAATCTATTTTTTGCCGATTCTTTTCAAGTGAAACTGGACAAAAAAATCAAGAATCATCCTAAAATTATACAGTCAAACGACACAACCCAAAGCCAAGCAGCACACTAGGTAAATAACAACCAGTGGTTATTAACCACATACTCCGTTTGGTTTTGTCAGATAATTTATAATTAATCAGTAGCAGTTTGCAATTTGCCATACCCCATGCAGGTAATGGTACACAAACGATAGATACTTGCTTGCCCACGTATATTTATTTTAGCATTTTGCTACCAAATAAATCATGCAAATTCTATTGCCGACTTCATCTTTCCGTCATTCAAACAATGTGTTTAATTTAGAATGACTAATGACTGTAGTCCCAAGAATAGAATGTAATTATTTTTCGGAATTTCTGTTAAAATCGTATTTGCATACGACTGCATGATATTTATGAATTACTAATATTTGCATTGATTACCAAGCTAGTTGATTTTAATAATTTAGTGCTTCAAAACCTTAATATAATAGACGACGGAAGGGAAGCGTTATAGATTTGCCCTTTTTGCTCAATTACGCGTTAGTATGTACTTGAATAAATAAATCATAATAACCTGACCGCTGCTGACGTGCCATTTCAACAGCAAACGTAATATCGACAAATAATTAACAGTCCAGAGTAATCAATCTGTGGGAGAGGGATCTGCGTTGATCTGTGTGCCAATGTTAAATATTTCCTTACCCCAATCAATCAAATAACACGCTTGTTTGTATGCTATACACACTCCTTGCTTTGAATGGTTTCTGCGTACGTAAATACTGTGTGAGCAAATAAGACCACAGAAAAGTTCAAGGGTTGACAAAGACGCGTACATGCGCCAAAAGCCGTCTATTTATATGTTTGCATACCTGATGTGTGTCAATTTGTTTTCACTCGTCCCAAATCTTGGACGATGAGCGGATCACTCGGATAATGTAGCATGTAGCCCAGGAAAACAATACATTTTCGTTGCCTTCTTACAACACGTTACACATCAGTTTAAGTTGCGCCTCCGCTCGAGGCTGTATTCCCAAGAATAAAGAAACTACTTTCGTAATTTTGTAGAGCTAGAGATGCTTCAATATCATTTAACCGACATCAGCAGCAGGAACCGTGATTGTAACGCTTTATGTTTGTATCTTTCATATCGTTCCGTAAAATAACTGACAATGAGATGCTTGATGCTTCATCCATCCATGCATGTACATATGCAATAGAAACAAATTATTTTGTTGGCTGTGTTATATAAAAAATATTACGTAAGCTGGATAAATCAGGTTCATCATGCACAATCCGAACGTGGATAGTCTGAAATGAAATAGCCAGTGCCTCTATATCATTAAATGGGACGAAAATTATAACATTCGT
Source organism: Dicranocentrus wangi (assembly GCA_036850665.1). Lineage (NCBI taxonomy): Eukaryota > Metazoa > Arthropoda > Collembola > Entomobryomorpha > Entomobryidae > Dicranocentrus > Dicranocentrus wangi. The sequence continues at coordinate 1,979 of JAANSN010005431.1, read as the reverse complement.
TTCCATAAAACAGGTATTTTTATTGGCTAACTACATTGATCATGACGAAAACTTCTGTTAAAGCCAGCCAAAAACTTGTATCTACCATCGAACCACCTATTGGATAATGGACGTGACATTAAACTTATGAATCATAAATTATAGGTCAAGTCATGCAAATGAAATGCATGAATCATCATATTAGACTCAGTAAATGGATGCACGCAAATGCTCTTATGTGTATCGAGTATCTCGTATGAGATTTTCTTTGTGGTTGTATCTTATCGCTGTAAATGTCAACAACATTTTTTTTCATTGTTGATCACTGTGTGTGCAACTAACTTTATTGCACAAGTGCTGACAATGCAAACTTTAAACTTGCAAATACATTGTAAATTATCAATTGCACATGAATTTCACACGGAGAACCATTAGTTGAAACTACAGTAGAATAAAATCAGTACGATTATATATTATGCAAAAATGGGATATTACAATTAACTGTGTTCATTTCTGGCCGGAAATTCACACTCATAAAATTTAAACATGAGCTTGTTGGAGAGAATGGGATCATTATTTGGCATTTTTAAGTTTTATTGCAGAGTAAATTAGCACTACAACTAAAAAAATTGTCATTTTGGAAGCATAATTAGGTCTTTAAGCGTTCTAAACCATACCTTTCATTGTGGACCAAATGAAAGATCTGATAAGGGTAAGCATAATAAATTATACATGACGTTCGCCTGTTTAGGTGTGGAAATACTACTTTTTTGAACGGACTGACTGACAGTTACAGCGAATTGACGTAGGGTTAAGAAAGAAAAAGTTAGGTATACTAATGCACTTTATCGGGTAGCAATTGTGCCAATAGACTTCTCTGTCGGTCTAAAGAAACAATAAAACCATGCAAGACAAAGCAGATATCGAATCAACTAGTCATTTTTAATGGCAGTCTTCGCTGACGCTCATTTCTCTGAACTTTTATGTCATGTTTTCACGGAAAGAAAGATGATTAGCCATTATGGCCGTTGTTTGCAATTTGTAAAAGCTGCTGCGTAAGGGGTTAACGCATTAATTTAAGCAGTTTACCAGGTAATAGTCGCATCAAATAATTCCATTTGTTACCAATACAAGTATAACGATGAACGATGTATATATTTTTGTCTTTACTTGTTAATTTCAACAATTTACCACGTATTTATAATTGCGTAATTGTCACTAATGAAGTTGTTCCAATACCATAATTTCAATACATTCTATACCTACTTCCTATTCCTGATCGCTATCAGAGATGTGGTGTAACACGTCATACTAGCAGTCGATTTTTCATCAATTACTTTTCTGTTATAAGACTCTTACTGGGTAGTACTCTTGAACATTCATTAATTAAGTTATTTTTACCCAAGTTAACTAGGGTCAAGAACCGGGACACAATTGTCCAACTCGTACTGCGGATGGGGGAAGTGATGTATGATGTTCCTAATCACCTGTAAATTAATTATATTTCTTGCTTTTATTAAACTGCACGTTTGGTATATTTTCTAAATTATTACTAAACATTTAAGGACTACACAAGCAAGCTGAAAATCATTTCAAAGTAGTATAGAACAACTGCATATATGTAGGTAGGTTTCTAGTGTTCAAGGTGAAACCCTTTGAGGTTCAAGCTGTGACTCTTCCTTTATGGGAAAGGGTCATCAAAAAGAATATATGATGCAATAGAAAAGAATCTCTACAAATCTCCGTATAGCTTAGCAAGCATTTGGATTTTGGATATTGTTCTTACTTTGAAATGTCCTACAGTTGTTCACTCGTTCGCTATATATTACGCGGCATCCGCTTTACTTGCCTAAAAAGAATTAAACAAACTCTTCATTCAAGTCAAGACAAGCTGAGCCGTGCAGCAGCAGCAGCACTAGACAACAAAAGGGACCGATAAATATAGAAATTTGAAAGGGAAATGACGCAGAGTATCCTTTATCTTCAGGGATTTTTGCTGA
>JAANSN010005430.1:0-12475 GCA_036850665.1 Dicranocentrus wangi | reverse complement strand
GGGATTGGGTGGTCCTAGAGACCTGAGATTTGACGAGTGGACGTTTCTCGCGATTCCCTACAAAATATCTTTGCCACACATTGTCATACCCTGACCCGCATAATATATTATATTAGCGAATTACCTTGTTAAATATCTGTGTCCCCGTCCCCGCAACTATCAACAAAAATACAACTTTTATATAGGCATCATCTAATTATTTAATATGTACATCAAGTACTGGCGAAAAAAGCAAAACACGAGCAGTCAATAACTCCTTTTTTTGTTGGAGGATATTATTAGGTACGTAATATTCGCATCTTTCAGGTTGGGACAGCAGAGTGCGTGGAAATGTGACTAAAATGGCCCACTTCTCTCCTGTAATAAAAAGCAATAGTGGCTCATAGCTCATATCAGTCCCCCCATTTTTACCTAAAAGTAATATTATATAACTTGTGTGTGTGTGTACTACTGATTTCCTTTCCAAAAGTTGCATATTATATTGTTTTGCTTTTATTTAGAGGATTCGGATTTAGAATTTTCAACGTGTTTTATACTAAATTCGCGTGGATATTTATAAAAATGATCAGAAATGATACATTTATCTATCAACGCTATATAATGCTTTAAAAAAAATAACAAATCAGCCCTTCGAACGGCCGCGGGCCCTAGAGGGCCTGCTACTTCTAAAGTAGCCTCGTCCTGTAAAAAAAATTCCAAATCTGGGATTACTACTACTACTACTACCACCGTTATATATTATATATATATATATGTGTTGAATAATACTGAAAAAGTCAAAATCAAGTCAATAACGATGATGATGACTTTTTTGGTCCTCTCTTGCCTTTTTTCTGCTGTTCTTTCCTAAACTTCTTTTTACGCTGCTGCTGCTGCTGCTCTGCCGCATCCGAATCATCCTGTCCTTCGGGGTCATTATTTGCTGGTACAGTTTGTGGCGTCGTCGTCGTGTTTTCGGTGTTGTTCACGGGCGCTGTTGTTCCTCTTGAAGTTGGTGAACTCGTTGCTGTTGAAATTGTTTCTCCAGTGGGATGAGCTCCATGATGATGTTGAAGGTGGTGGTGGTGGTGGTCCTTCTTCCTTTTTCGGTGTTGTTGACGGGCGCTGTTGCTCCTCTTGAAGTTGGTGAACTCGTTGCTGTTGAAATTGTTTCTCCAGTGGGATGAGCTCCATGATGATGTTGAAGGTGGTGGTGGTGGTGGTTGCGGCTCTTCTTCGTTTTAGCTTTGTGATGATGACGTCTACCTTCTGCCAATTGGACGTGAAATGCATGATTATTATTTGGTTATATTATTTTGTATGGTATACAAATTCCCTTTGTTTTTAATTGTAAACCTTCTTTCTCAGGTTGGTTCTTTGCTTCAGTGGCTGGTAGTCCTTGCTCGCTGGGAAGTGGTGGTGGTGGTGGTGGTGGTGTCGGGGGAGGATCAGGATCCGGGTTGGGATCTTCAGATGGAAGCGAACGCCGAAACTTTTCATCATGCTTAATATCATCATCGTCATTATCATCATCACTAATATTCCGCTTCCGTCGAAAATGCTGAGTTTCGGAAGGGCTAATAAAAGCGGGCAATTCCGTCCACGCCGGCTCCGGTTGTCCGATCCCTCCTAAAAAATTATTCTGTAATAAACAGAGAACCTGGATATTTTTTCTCCAGCATGACGGGATATGTATTAAAAGCTAGAAAACAATGACAAGCTTGATTGTTGTTACGATTAAATTGTTGTTGACACCCAAGTCGAGAGTCAGACCGGAGGAGGGGCTAACAAATAGAAATAATAATAGGCACAACAACAACTGTTGAGCAATAACAACGATGGCTATTACTGTAATCCTGGACGACCCACTAGTCCCACTACTACTCCATCCTCCAGTTGTGCACCCCATTTCTCAAAAACGACGCGGCACAACGAATCACGAATACCACCACTCCTTTTCTAAGCAATAATATAAAGAGGCTAAAAAGAGTACTATGGTCTGCTGATCTTTAGTCTTAATTTTCCTTTGTCTCCAAAAGAATCGTCTTTTTAAGCTTTGTCTGTGTGTCTAGGAAACTTGATAGCATTTTTTATTAGACATGAGTGGATGAAGCAGCCAATCAATTAATCATCAGCTCATATTGCAGGCATCAATAAAATGCCAAGTCCAATTCATTTCGGCGGGCATTTGTCGTGCATCGTCCTCATTTCATTTCCTTACATTCGAGGATTGAAGAAAATATTTTATAGTCGTCGTCATTGTTCCAGGGCGCCTGGGCAAATTCCGAATTCATTTTGATTGAACTCTGCCCTGGATTTTGATTTAAAAGTCATTATGAAGACGATTTTTTATCATGTTTTATTAATTATCAAAGGAGTTAAGTTGGGGTATAATAGTTGCAACAACAATCGATTTAAATATCTACTAAATTCTAAATTATATGCTACTCTATACTTTATTTTCAGATCATCCCTTAGAATGTCCATAATATCGCCAAACAACCCGGCGAAATAAACGGAGCGTGTCCTGTAATAAACTTGGAACTAAGTAATTGCAAATCTTTGGGGGGATATTATTCTCGTGAGAATTTGAAAATAATACTGAAAAAATACCGGAAAAAGGAACTAAAATTGTAAGTTATACAAGAATATATGATGTCTCTTTGGATTCCTTATTGCCTTTTATTCCCCGTTGTTGTACACTCATCACATTCTTACGCCCAGCAGTTTGAGGATGATGATGATGATGGACGATATATTCATTTTTTCCTTTTTAGATTTGGAATGATCCCTACCTTAAAATTCAACCATTTATCATCATCTATTATTATTAAATCTCATCAATTCTCAACTTTTTTTTTATTTTCGAAACCTACCTGCTTTATTTTTTTCGTCCTGTTTCTTTGAATTCTTAGCCTCATTCAGCATTTTTAGTTGGAGGTGAATCCGGTCTAGGATGAAAACGAGGAGATTGAGTAGCAAGCTTTTTTGGCCCTCCTCGTCTGCATTCCTCCTCTCTCGAAAAAACTCATCATCGGGTTTCTGAAATGCCAAGAAGTGTTGATGACGATGAAGGATCCGACGCTATCAGCAGCGGTAGTGGTTCATTGTTTTCCCTTCCAGAAGGCTATAAGCATTTTGAAATACATACACATGGAGAAAAATACTTGGGTTTTTACAAACTCGGAATTTTGTACGTGCAACTCTGCAAGTAGTAGAGTAGGTTATGATTATATAAACATGATGAAGATTTATATATATATATATACAGTATGTGTACAATTAGATTGAAAGACCCCCAAGTCGAGACCGAGAACGGAGGAGGGGGAGGAGGAGGAGGGACTAACACCAAATGGAAATAATAGACACAACTGAGCCACGACGATGATGACTGTTACTGGAAACCCGGTAATCCACTCCATTTATCCAGTGCACCCCATTTACAAAACTGGAGTAGGCGAACATTTTAATTTTAATTGCACCAAAATAAACAAGAGATGTATTATATATAACATACCACTCATCCTTATATAGCATTAAGAACAAGCTAGGAACGCCGTCGGATCGTTATCTTTATAGTCTTTTCTTTGTCGCTATATTATTGTTAAAATAAATTAATTAAAATGCAACAAGAGGAATTTTGTTTTTTTTTTGAGTTTATCTCCATATGAATCTTTTATAGCATATCACTATAGAGCACAAAAGAGAATCATCATCATGAGCCAGTTCTGATTCAATCATTATATTGACGGCATAAATAAATCATGAAGCATAATATGAGAAGTTTTTAATTATAGTCATTTTCGGAAGCGGTGAAGTCGTCGTCGTCGTCGTCGTCATCATTTCATTAAAAGTCAGGTCGATCCTTTGTCGGCGCTCACTATATAACTACCCAGTCCAACTCTACTTAGATAACTGAGCCCTTGGAGCGGGCACGGCTCGAGCGGGCCCTACCTCTCTCAAAGTAGCCTCCTCGCCCTGCCAAAAAAATTGCAAATTAGATACTTTGGAAACGGTAAAAAACGACAAAATATGGGTTATAATGATTTGGTTATAATGAGTTTGGAATAATATTTTTATAGCCCTTAAAATATTTTTCCTTGCCTTTTTCCTGTCGTTCCTTGCCCAACTTGGGAGTTTCAGCCTATATGAGAAGTTTTTAATTATAGTCATTTTCGGAAGCGGTGAAGTCGTCGTGGTCGTCGTCGTCAGTATCATTTCATTAAGAGTCAGGTCGATCCTTTGTCGGCGCTCATATATAACTACCCAGTTGCGAGTCCAACTCTACCTATATAACTGAGCCCTTGGAGCGGGCACGGCTCGAGCGGGCCCTACCCCTCTCAAAGTAGCCTCCTCGCCCTGCCAAAAAAAATTGCAAAATAGATATTTTGGAAACGGTAAAAAACGGCAAAATATGGGTTTGGTGTAGAATAATATTTTTATAGCCCTTAAAATATTTTTCCTTGCCTTTCTCCTGTTGTTCCTTGCCCAACTTGGGAGTTTCAGCCGCAGCAGGAGGATCCTCATGTCCTTGGTCCACAGCAGCAGGAGATTCCCCAGGAGAATGTGGTGTCGGGGGCGGGGCCTCTGTGGTCACGATCATGTCGTGAGTTGGTGAGCTCGTTGTCGTTGGTGTTGGTATTGATTCGCCACGGGGATGAGCTGGATGATGATGATGATGAGAAGGGTGGTGGCGGTTTCGATGGTGACCTTTCCCCTTTTTAGATTTGTGATGACGCGAACCTAGTCAAATTTGAACGGCAAATTGAGTGACACTAACTTTTGGTTTGGAATTTAATTCAATTCTCGTCTTTTCCCCTTTAATTCTCAACCTTCACGGGCAGGAGGATGAGCTTGCTGAGTGGGAGGAGGTGGTGGGTCCGGCATCGGATAAGGAGGAAACGAAAAGGAGGATTTGTTATTATTATCATTATCATCATTCCGCTTCATTCGTCGTAAGGACTCAAATTCTAAAAGGTTTATTAGTTCCTCCGCTGCTGCCACTTCCGACGGTAGTACTCCCCTCCCTCCTCCAAGGCTTTCCTGAGATAAACAGAGAAACAATACGGGTTTTTGCACCACTTGAAAAATGGAAAACCATGTGCAATTATTACAAGAAAAAGAGAGTATATATAATAATGAGATTATTTAACTAGTTTTACAGTTCGGCTGACGACGGCAACATCGAGACCGAGACCGGAGGAGGGTAGACTAGCAAATACCAGCAGTAGTGGTAATAATAGACACAACTGAGCTCCACCAGCACCTACTAATAAAGGGAAACCCCATCCACACCTACCCCTTCCCACCCTGTACCACCCCATTTTATAGGTCAGCCACCAACCTAACTTCCTCGACGAAATTCCTCGTTATTTTAAAACATCACCGCCGACTAAATCAAACTGGAGGTGGGTGGAAGGATGGAGGTATTTTAAAATGATTTAATGAAAAAGTCCACTCCTCCTAAACAAGGCTACACGAGGGGGGTAAAAAAAAGTTGATTGTGAGTCTGAGTTTTATTTTTTTTGTCTTTTTTTATATTTTCTTTGTCTTTGCCAAGAGGCGTCATTAAAAAACGATGTACAGCGGATCAATTATTTTGTTCATAAATTAGAGGTATATAAAAACCAAGTGTTTAATTAGCTATTCTTCGAGACGTCGTCGTGTCGTCGTCGTCGTATTTTCATTCAAATCGCTTATAATTGCTCAGTTGGCATGCATGGTCACAACAACTGAATCCATTGGAGAACCCGCCCCCGGAAACCCCGACATTATTATTATTATTATGCAATAAATGAATGATATACAGTTTGAGATAATCTTTTTGCCAACTAAAAAATTTATATACAAAAATTAAATACTCTTGTACTCTTTTTTTATTATAAACGCGACTGGCAATATTAATATTACAACAGGAAGGGATTTGTCGAATCAATGGCAGGTCTGTCCTTAAATCCTTTTTAGCCCTTGGAACGGCCCTTCTTCTTCTTTTTATTCGCTATAAAATAGCCTCGTCCTGCAAAAAAAAAAGAAGTTCAACAAAGTCGGAATCAGATATTGTACTTATTACTGATATTTTTAAAAAATGCTGAAATCCATCCCTCGTTTAAAATAAAATTATTATATGTAAAACGACGAACGCTTGGTTTGTGAAGCGTGTGAAACTACTCCCTTGCCTTCTTGTTTCCGACGCTGCTGCTTCTTTTCCTCTTGTTCCGCAGGATTCTGAGCCTTGTCGGCACTATCCGTGGCTGGCATCTCTTCTTCATCACCACCCTCAGGGTCGTCGGGCTCATCATCCCCTTCGTCAGGACCGCCCTCTACAAAAAAAAATTGGCAGCGATTTGACATTTTTCTCTACGGTTTAGCTCCACACGCAAAAAATTGCTTTTGAAAATTGTTTGATTGGACTCACCATCCTGGGGTCCCTCTTGAGCAGTTGTTGGCGCCCCTGTTGTGGTGGTGCCGTCTTCCTCACTTTCACCACTTTCGTCGTCACCTTCACCATCTCCCGGCTCACCGCCTCCTCCTCCAGTATGTTTCTGAATTGGGGCTTGCTCTTCTGTTCCTCCTCCTCCTCCTCCTCCATTCATACCACTTCCCCCCTCTTCCTTTTTAGACCCTCCCACATGATGATAAATCGTTTTATCAGGCTGGTGGTTCCCTCCGTGATTTTCTTGAGAGCTACCATCATGTCCATGTCCTCCACCACCACTTTGAATCCCCCCATCATGGTGACGAGGTGCTGGATGTTGTTCTCCTTTCTGTTCTGGCTCCATAGGTAACACCTTGTCTTTTCTTCGGGGGGAAGCTCCATTCATCCTACTATTTCCACCACCTTGGGATTTTGAAAGGAAAATTTTGATTGATATTAAATTATTACATATTATAAATGGTAATTAATATCCATTTTTTTAAAATTTAATTCTAAACCATGTTGCTCAGGTTGTTTTCCAGGGTCTTGGAGGACGACGTCCTTGGGTGGTGGAGGTGGAGCCGCCGTTCTAGGAGGAGATGGTGGTGGAGGTGGTGGCGGTGGTGGAGGCGGCGGCGGCGGAACATCAAAGTCTTCCTCGTATTTAACATCATTCCGACGATAGGATGAATCACGTGGGGTGGCAGGTGGCGGGGCCGGGGGCGGTGGGGAGGGCCTTTCCTCAACTTTAAGATCATTCCGCCGAACTTCAGGCTGAGGGGTTGTGGCAGGCGGCGGCGGGGGTGGTGGAGGAGGAGGAGGCGGAGGTGGACTCTTTCCTCCTAAGAGGCCACTCTGAACCAAAAAAAACCGGATTTAAAATGGGATTCTTTTTTTTGTCAAACACGGAGAAATTGCAGATACAATAAATAAATGAGGTGGTTTTTTTATATAGATGCAATTTTTACAAGTAAATTGCCGACGAGACCACCGGAAGACGGACTAATCAGGAGAAAAAAGAATAATAGTAGGCACAACAAGGACGGCAGAACGAGGCGGCGGCGGACTACTGACAACCTGGTTCCTCCATTATTGCGCCACCTCATTTTAATTTAGCTAACTATATATACTTATATATTTTAAAGTAGCACTGACTATATCATGGGGGTGGAGGGAGGCATTTTGAATGAGCTAATAAAACTCGGCACTAAATACGCACTCCTCCTCAAGGCTACGAGGGGCTAAAAAACTGAATCTCGTATTTTTTGGTATTTTCTCTCTTTGTCTACGCTAAAAGCCATTATTTAGAAGAAAAAATGCTAACAAAAATGGCAGTAAAAATTGGAGGCAAGGTTAACGTTGATGACTGTTTCCGCAGCCTCGCTTTGTAATTGCCTTAAATCCCATAAAAATCCATCATTTTTAATGTGCTACCTCTTCCTCAATAAATCTCTCTATATGTCTATGGATCTTTTATTACAATTAGTAGGATGAAATTATCAGACAATCCTTTGGTCCATTTATTACGGGTATAAAAAAAATTATTTATTACAGTTTTTACTTTTCGCTCTGTGTCGTCATTTCCTTCTTCAAGTCGGATTATCTCCTTGTCGATCCATTCCCACCCCACTCATCCTTCAGAACTCTCGTTCTCCTCGTCCTCCTTCTCATCCACCCCGGCCATCTCCGGCCGGGGTGGTTGTGGTTGTGGCTGGGGAGTGAGTGGTGCCATCCAAACTTTGACATGGAGTCAGAGGGAGGAGAGCTAGTTCCAGAATGGGGTTTCTCCTTTCTCCATGGGTGAGTCAAGTCAAGAATGACTCTTGAAGAATCCATTCCACTTTCACCTCCTCCTGTGTGACATCTACTCGCAGATTCTTGGTTTCTTTTTTGCAGGTTTCCAATGACACTTGTAATGAAATAACCCATTGATCGGGACGCTAGCGGGATACCCGGAAGTTCTTCGACGCAGGGTCTAAAACAAGTTTAAATGACCAAAGACCCCAACCAGTAATAATACTGTGGATCACCCGCTATTTCCCATTTTATAATTTGAAACAAAAAATTACTACGTTTTGAAACAGCACGCGCTGACTATATGGAGGTGGAGGGAGGCATTTAAAAAATATGATCTAATAAAACTCAGCACTAAAAAACCCACTCCTTCTCAAAGGCTACAGTCGAGTTAACTTGGCACTTCATTTCATAAAGCACTTTTACTTTCATATTCGCTGAATGCTAAAGAATTTATAATTTTTCATCCTCATTCAACATATAGTTTTCATGCTTGGCTTCTCACCGACGTTGCCAATTCGGCGGAATTTGTGCCAAAAATAGGGATTTTATTGACTTTTCCATCGTATTCCTTTCACCATAATATAAAACCTTTTCATCCAGTTGACATTTGAATCATATTATTCTTTCTATCAATCAAAAATTGCATTGAACTATATATTTATTTTGATAATTTATTGACACATTTTTAATAAAGTTATGGCTCCACTCCACAGGTCCTGCATGAGCTTCATGTTGGTTTTCCTCCATAACCTTCTTCATCATCACCGCCTATTACACGATCCTGCCGTCGATAAGATCCCCCTCCTCCTCCTCCTCCTGAAGAACTAGTAGGCGCTGGTGTTGTTCCCGACCCCGTCGTCGTGGGCGGGGGCGGATTACTCTTGTCCCCAGGTATTGAAGAAGATTCAGCTTGAGATGAGCTGGGTGGTGCTGGCGTTGTTCCCACCACCGGTGGCTGTGGTGTAACACCACTACTCGTTCCGTTTGTAGTATCATTTTGCGGAGGAGGAGGAGGAGGTGGTGGTGGTGGTGGGTAAAGCGGCTCTCCGGCGTATGGGGGAGGAGGTGCCTTTGGTGGCGGTGGAGGACGCTTCAGAACCTCATTATCCTGAAAACAAAAAAAAAGGTTCGAGACAGGTTTAGTCCAAAACAAACCTTCACAATCACACTGGAGGAAAACATATATGATCCGATGAATTAAATCAATTTAAAGTATTTTACAAGTCGGACGACGCCCAAGTCGAGATCCAAACCTGAGGAGAAGGGACTAACAAATAGAAGTAGTGGAAGTAGGCAGAGCGGAGCTACGACAACGTCTGGGAAAACCGCCCACCCACCTTTTCTTCCCACCTTGCAACTCATTCTCTAATTAAACCACAAATTGGGTTTCGAAACAGCACCCAGACTATATGGGGGTGGAGGGCGGCGGCATTTTTAGTGGTATACGGAGGGGGCTAAACAGGCTCTAACTAGTCTTGTCTTTGTCTGACAAAATGTACTAAAAACGGAGTAAAATGAAACAGAAAACTATAAAAAAATAAAAATGGATTCAAGGCTAAAAATTGTTATGACCCACCACCTCATTCTCCTCACCTCGAAACCATTCTTTCTGCCAATTTGATTTTATTGCGTATTGTGATCTTCAATCATAAAGTGTAAGTGTAATTTGCAAATTTAGCATTATTTAATGAGTGCATCTCACCTTTTTCCCCGTCGTTTGTCCTCAACCAATGCAATGTCAATGTCTCAATCCAACATGAGCAAATTTGCAGTGTTCACGAGAACATGTTGTTGTGCGATGATGGGAGTGTCCCGCTCCACCCAATTACTCGCCCCAAACGCTATCCTGAGGGGTTTACAGGACAAGCCAAATTTTTGATGGTACCGTCCCTTCCCCTTGACACTTTTCATGTGACTGACCACCCGACTGGACTCCGTCCATACGTCCGCCATGGCCTGCATCGTGCAAATGTGGACGAGCACCATGACGACCGTGTTGCCCACGGCCAAGAGGAACAGAGCGGGCTGCGAAGTAGTGTCGGTTTGTACTGCGGTGTACAACAGCCCTATTTCCATGACAACGAGAACGACCAACAGGCCGCCCGTGACCGGCACCTGATGTATGACATTGAAGGCGTTGCAAATGAGCTGAATTTGACGGAGCTTTGTTACAAACTGGAAGTCCGTCGTGGAGGAGTTGTTTATGGTGGAGGTGGTTATGGCACCGGTGGTGTAATGTCGTCGAAAGGATTTTAGAAAGGCTCGAATGCTCACCGCGCTAACTATGATTGTGGAGACGGTGAAAGCAGCTCCGACGGCCACAAACTGGGAAACGTACAGGTTGATCAGGTATGCCAGGGTCAAGTTGACAACAGAGGTGGTGCAGGATCCCTCCAACTCCCTCCCTCCTGCTTCAGCACATTGGGAGAGGAGAGTCCGTACCGGGTTGGCAGAGAAGCAGGGGAAAATGAGGAGGACCGCTACGGGAATTAGAAAGGCTAGGCCGATGGCGAGCTTGAATCCCAAATTTATGACGAGGCATGCAAAAGTCTCCTTGGTGTCGAGATTTCCCCGAGATGGAGGATATCCATGGCGACCCACTTCCTGATTTCCACGTCTCTGACGAAATGTTCGTTGAAACATCATCCTCAAGTTAATCCTTGGAGCACGCCGTCGACTACCACCTGGTCAAAGGTCAAATGCAAAGCTTGATTAACATTTAAAGGAAGCTTAATTTAAAAATAAAATATCAAAGATGGGATTAGTTTACCTCCGTCGTCGTCGCCTGCTACTCGGATCAGATCATTTATGAAGTTTGAAACCTGTCCGGACTTGACATTGTACACGGAGACCATCTCCAAGACGCCGCAATAGGCCCAGGTCACCACATAGCCGAAAGCTTGACTCAGTTTGTCTGCTGACCCCTTTGTTGACCCTTGTTGTTGTTGACTTGGCAACAAGCACTGGACTACCATTACCCCCGCGATGGACACTTGAAGGGCTCTCCAAGAAATACTGCGAAGCTTTGCTCCAACTCCCTCGGACCTCGACCCCATTTTCCTAGCGATGGGATTCCAACCGAAGGGAAATCCCCCGAGCCTATTGGCCAACGAGAGATATTGCAAATAGTCCGGGAGCAAGGTCTCCTCCGTGAGCATGGTTAAATAAAAACTTTTGAATGAGCTGCTCGACTCTGTTTTTTTTCGTGTGAAGTGGATTTTGGTTGGACTGTGTTGGCTGCCGGCCGGCCGAGAAAGCTTTGATTGAGGCTCTTAAAAAACAAGTCGGCATGATATATTGTAAGCGAAAGCTTATTGAAGATGCCAAAATGACGGGGGAGGAGGACGATTTATTCACAATTAAAACTAAATTACGACTTTATTTATCGGGAAAACTAATGACAAATTGGCAAAATTAAACTTTAACTTAAATTAAGATGACGTGACGTTGACGGTGGCTGGACTAACTAACGTAAGGCAAGACGATCACTCCAACTCTGTGTCCAGGGGCACCTTTCCCTGTGACTCCCAACGCCGAACTGAACGCAATCCTCCTTCTTCTCTTGTGTGTCATTGCCAACTCCGGTCTGGTCTCGAGATGACGATGAACATGGCTGGCGTGTTGTACTTCCCTCCTTGGTCCTATTACCCCCAACATGAGCTCTGCTCACATGTGTCCAGGAGCACCTTTCCCTGTGACTCCCAACGCCGAACTGACTGACATCCTTCTTCCTCTCCTGCGTGTCATTGCCAACTCCGGTCTGGTCTCGTGAGGGCGATGAACATGCTTGACGTGTTGTAGTTCCCTCCGTAGTCTTATTACCCCTAACCTGAGCTCTGCTCACAATATAGAACCGCTTTCATTTCCAAGAATTCCAAGTCCAACTAACTTCCAATTCCATTCAACAGTTCCAAAAACTTCGGGGAGTTATATGAATCGAGCAAATTGAGCTTACCCATCGCATCTCCCATCTCTACTTCCATCCATCCAACTGCAATTTTCATAGCCATGCCATGATAATAATTTACAAAATTGCAATAAATAACGTTTGCTGAACTTGAGAACTTACGCATTATGATTTATGACTGATTGTGATTGCACAACGTGCATGACTACGTGTCGGAGAAAAATGAATAGAGGATAAATTCACAAGCAGGTGGACGCACTGAAAAATACATACTAACTATCCTTATAAATACTACCGCAACGCCTCGACCTAACTTGTCCTATAATCTAGACCTACGCAACATCACAAAGCTAACCAGCCGCAGCCTTTGCAAGTAT
>JAANSN010005429.1:0-12479 GCA_036850665.1 Dicranocentrus wangi | reverse complement strand
TTTTTGAGCAAACTCCAGTTTTCTCTCCCGATTTTAATCCCTCAAGAATTTGTCAATTTTCAATTCAAATAGTAGGAGGCATTCCTTGCTCCAAATAATATGCAATTTTTTCAGGTCTACATGTATTCCTCCTGTATCAACTCTGCTGCTTTTCCCGCAATTGCGTACACCGGCGCTTGAAGATTTGCATTTGGGATTATCGGGATTACTGAAGCATCCACGACTCGAAGTTTCTTCATACCAATAACTCTAAATGGAATAAATACGAGCAAACTAAAAATATAAAATTGTCAAATTATCTCCATTATATTATATCTCCATATAAATAAATATAAACTCACGGCAAGTTTGGATCGACGACATTAGGATCTTCGTCCTCTTTGCCCATTGGACAAGTTCCAACGGGGTGACCTCCAAAGGATGACATTTGTCTCATGAGACACGCCCAGTAGTCATCAGAGCGGAATTGTAGTTGTCGACAAGCCTGCAGAGGAACGGGATTGTATTCGGCTCCTAGTTTTTTAAAAGATGGAGTACCTTCAAATGTTTAATCATTGCTTTAATCCCGGCAATCATCACCTTCATGTCGACTGGGTTCGATAAATACTTAAAATCGATCAAGAGATTCTTGGGCTTTTTCGGATCAAGCTTGATTTTTCGTCGGGACTTCATTTGGCACATACAACCATCGGAGTAATTAGTACTTCACCCTCCCCCAGCGTGGAACTGTCCCCAGACTCTATGATAAAGTCTCTTGGAATCGCGTCCGTCCCTCCGATGTAATACAAGTGAATGTCTTGGGGTTCTCCAGATTTCAGAAAAGATTGGCCAAAAAATTAACGGTCCGTCCCCTGTTTCCTCATAAATCTCCCTTGATTTCGGGTTCAAATCCCGGTCGGCGTTGAAAACTCCGGAGCTATTGCTCAGCACGAAAGTCAAGGCCATCATGAAGTGATCTTGGAAACGGTTCCCCACTGGGAGCTCATGTATTTGGGAAACTCCAGCGGTTTCCAGAACCTCCTGGCCGATTCCTGATCTCATGAGGAGGGCCGCAGACTCAAACATGCCGGCAGAGAGAATAACTTCCTTTCTTGCGAGTACCTCCTCCTCGTGGGACGCTTGTTGGGCGTCATTGGTCACCCGGTATTTGACTCCAGCGGCCATCTTCCCATTGAATAATATTTAAGTTGCTTCAGCAAAAGTAATTACTTTCAGATTGGGGCGATGCATGACCGGTTTGAGATATTCCGAATATGCACTCTGTCTTCGACCCCTTTTCTTACTAAATTCGATCGGAGTGTAGCTAACAATTTGGGGTCCATTGGGGCTCGCAATTTTGTATCCCAATTCTTGTCCAGCTTTCAAGCAACTCGACAACCCGGGGGAATATTGGGGTTCGCTTAGAGATATTGGACCGGCATTTCCGTGTGGCTCTTCTGATGGAAACTCCCCGCCGTAGGTTTCCGACTTTTTGAAATACTTCAACAGATTGGCATAGTTCCAACTTGGGTCTTTTGTGAGCTCCGCCCAGGCTTCGAAATCATGGAGACTTCCTCGATTCCAGACCATTCCGTTTATGGCGCTACCACCACCCAGTGCTCCACCAGAAACTACAGGGATTATACCCCCACTAGATAGCCCTGCATTTTCTTGGGGCACACTTTTGTAAATCCGAGCATACTTCTCATAGTTTTGAGTTGACAGCGCTGGAATGTCAAAGTCGGAGTGGGGAACCCCACCAGCTTCCAGTAGGAGCACGCAATGCTTTCCACTTTCCGTGAGACGATTGGCTAAAACACACCCGGCGAGTCCTCCTCCAACTAAAATATGAAATATAATAGATATTTTTGCAATTTATTTACTACGACGGTTGGATTGTATCATTGTATCGAAAGTTAGCAAGAAAAGCACGTTGCAAAAAATAATGATTTTTGTTCCAAATATTTGATTGGTACAAGTTCTCACCAATCACAAAGTCGTAAATGTCGGACTCACCCGAGATTTTTTGCGGCACGGAGATGACTAGTAAATGGAAGTAAACGTAACAGAAAATGAAGTGTTTTAATAAACCCATATTTTTGTAATTATTCAATTCAATGAAATAAGGATATTCCTTGTCTCAGAACTTGAACAATATGTTTCACTCGCAGCACGGACTGTGTGGAATTGATCAGACTCACCTAAGCTTTGCTCAACAAATGCCGTGAAAATGGATAGTATAGCATGCAATGTAATCTTTAAATGCTATGAAGTTATCGTGTAGTCCAACAAGTATTGTAAGAAGTGCAAAAGTACTTCAGCTCCCAAGAGACACGTTTACCTTGAGAAAAAGAAAATGACAAAAACTGGATGAAATTCATTTCAATGTGAAGTGGGATAGTCAATACTACTATGCCACGTATGAGTGGTCATTCATGTACGTAGATGTAGATGTATTGATTACACCTCACATTGGAGAAATTTTGTTTAACAACCATGTGGTCCGGATGATAATTTGGAGTCTTCAAAATAACCTGGTGTGAGTGAAAGTCTACCTGTCTTTTGACACGTGGACAAAACCTCTTCCAGAGTACTTAAGTTTTAACTGGAGATGGATTTGCTGCAATCCGATTCGAGACGAGTGACACGTCATTATCGAAAAGCTTTTGCAAAGCATAAAATTGCATAAAATTCAGATTACGCCTACGGTTAATGGTTTATGGCAAAGTGTGTTAATACAATGCATATTTTGTTAAGAAAACCATCAATGCATCTCTTACATTGAAGTCTTCAAAATCATCTTTCTTTCAATTCTTTTTCACACAGCAGACACGTCATGTTCATTCTCCTCACCCTTTTTTTGACGAGCCGTTACCGTCATAATTGTTAATACGTTGCACATCATTGTTAACAAAAATCGTCATGTAGTACGCCCCAGCAACAACCCACAGATTGTGGGAAATGAAGATTATCATTGAAGATTATTATCGCGTATGTAGTTTTCGTTCGGCTTGCATTCAATAATCCGTGCAATATAGATAGGCATATGAAGTTTTGCCTTTTGCTTTAATGTCATAATAACCGATTTACAATTTACTGCACTTTTTTTATAAGTAATATTCTTCATTCTTTCAACAAGCCTTACAACTAATGTCCAACATTCATCAAACTTACTTCCACGTCTTCAAAATCATGACAGCTCCCTTTTCAGCAATGGCGTAAACTGGCGCTTGAACATTTACATTTGTGATTGTTGGCATTACGGAAGCATCCACGATCCGAATTTTGTGTAGGCCAATAATACTAGAAGAATTTATTACAAATCCCAAACATAAATAACTATTATTTATTCTTTTAAATTCTTAAAATGATTCTAAATAATTCTTAGATTTAATGCATTATGGAGGGTGGAACACGAGTGAAAATTATCACTTACCGGAGTGATGTTCCCAAACATAAATAACTATTATTTATTCTTTTAAATTCTTAAAATGATTCTAAATAATTCTTAGATTTAATGCATTATGGAGGGTGGAACACGAGTGAAAATTATCACTTACCGGAGGGATGCGTCTACTACTGCACCCTGGTCTTCTGGTCCTCTTCCCATTCTACAAGTTCCAACCCCGTGAGCACCATTAAGTTGCCACTTGCCGTATGACGCATCTCCAGTAGTCGTCTGACCCAAAGTGAGTGCCATTGCAGGCCTCGCTCGATCCCGGATGATACCTAGCGCCCAGTTTCTTGAAAGGTGGAGAATTTTCATAGATATTCAACGCAGCCCGGACTCCACCAATCATAACCTCCATGTCTGCTGGGGCTGAGAAATATTTGAAGTCGACCAACGGGAGGCCTTTAGGATTTTTCGGGTCCAGAATCACGCTTCCACGGCTCTTGGGCAGACCCTATCAATCAATTGCCAACAATTATCATATGAATTGAATTTAATGCATACATAATATGAATTCGTGTTACCATATCTATGTATATTAATTCCATGTTTCATACCAAGACAACAAACGAAGACACAAATACTTCACCTGCCTTGAGGCTAGCCCGACGAGACACGGTGGGAACCCCGGTCGCCCCGGCGACCCAGTAAATTTGAATATCGGGTGAAGGTTGGGTTTCCGAAGATTTTAAAAGGGCCTGGCCAAAGCCTCCTCCCCATGCGGAGTACGGTCCGTCGCCCGTCTGGTTGTAAATCTTAAAGTTCTCCGGGTTCAAGTCCGTTTCGGGGTCAAACGTGACTGATTTATTGTTCACAATGAATTCCATTGCTACTAGCGGGTGGTCATGGAGATTGGCTCCCACCGGCAGCTCATGAATTTGTGGGATTCGAGCATTTTGAAGCACATCCTTTGGACCAATCCCGGACCTCATGAGAAGGGCCGCGGTCTCAAAAGTTCCAGCAGAGATGATAAACTCCTTTCTGGCGAACGCCAACCGCTCCTCCGTTCCATTTACTCGATATTTAACTCCAGCGGCTATACTCCCGTTGAACAATATTTGGGTTGCCTCCGCCGACGTAATTACGCGAAGGTTCGATCGAGACATGGCTGGCTTCAAATACGCCGTGTAGGCACTCTGCCGTCGACCTCTCAGCTTGCTGAACTCCAACGGAGTAAAACTGACTTTTTGTGGACCATTCGGGTCTGCTACTTCGAATCCCAGGGATTTTCCTGCATCCAGCCACTCTTGCAACCCGGGAGAATATTTTGGTCGGCTTACTGTGATTGGACCGGAATTCCCATGGTGGTCGGATGGAAAGTCTCCGGCATAGCGCTCCACCTTTTTGAAGTACTTTAGCATTTTATCATAACTCCAACTGGGGTCACTTGTTATATTCGCCCAAGCGTCAATGTCGACTGGGTTGCCCCTATTCCAAATCATGGCGTTTACGGACGACCCCCCACCTAGCGACCTCCCCACCAAAGTATTTACAATCTACAAACATTAAAATATATTATTTTTGTAATCTCTGCTTGTTGAAGTTGTATTCATCGTCACCTGGATACAGTGTTCTACTCACCCCGTTGTTGGACAACCCCGCATGCTCCTGTGGTACCGTTTGGTACATCCTTACATATTCCATTATTATTCCTGCCGACACTGCAGGAATCTCAAGGTTAGAATGGGGAACACCGCCAGCTTCCAGGAGCAGAACGGAATGGCTCCCACTCTCTGTCAGACGTGAGGCGAGAACACACCCAGAAACCCCACCTCCAACTGGTAGCAAACAAAGAGGTTTTGAATTGCTTAAAAACCTAAAAATTTAAATCTGTTGGGAATTACCGAAAAATCCCAATTTTTCTGTACCTATAACGAAATCCGCAATATCTGATTGCTGAGCTGAGGACAGCACAAGTAAGTGAAAAACAATGAAACCCAAAATAATAATAATACGCTGCTGGTTGTTGTAATGCTCCATTGCAAGCGCCATCACACTTTTTTCGTGATTTTCTGGAGATTGGATGATATATTTCCTGGGTTACGTTATATAACTATCTCTGCAGCAGACTACCCACGCCAGAGAAGCCAGACTAATTTTTCAAGTTCGTTTTTTTGTATTGTATTCAGTATTTAATGGCTCATATAAAGAAGCATCCCATCCCATTATATTATACGTTAACAATGGTTTAGTACATGTTGTACTTTGGCTAATCGAACGATTCCTCATTACAAGTGTTATCTCGCCGGTAAGATGAAACAACCTGTGGAAAAATGGGTTCTGCTGTATCAAAATTTACAACCCAAACAAATATTTTACAAATACGTATAACCCAACTGGATAGCAAGTTTTGATAGCCTAACATACCTACACATGCTATCCAGCACAGAGCATAAACATCATCATTTCATCAGCAACTAAACCAAAGGAGTTTCCTTGTTTTGTACCTGAGGCTCTTTCCAATTAATAGCAGTTTATCAAACTTGGGAGCAATTCATCGAATATGGCCATCTCAGAGTAGGTAGTAGGAGTAGGAGGAATTCCCGTCTAATATTGGCTGCCAACATCTTTTAAAAATTTAGCCGTGGTAAACAGTTTTTCCTCTGTGAAAGAATAATATGTAATACTCATGTTGGCATCCCACTCACTTGATAAAATGAGCAGGTTTAGGACACCCAAACATGTGGTAAAACTGATGACGCGCTTTTGGAAAAGTTGATTCGTGTTGATGTGAATCATACATATCCATAAAAATTGAAATATCTACACCAATTAATAATATCCGCTGAATGCATGAATGCGGAATTTCCCAGGAGCACGTAATTAATTAACTTGAATGGGTGATGTGTCTCATCCTGATTGATACTCGCAAAAGAACCCGGCCTTGANCACCAATTAATAATATCCGCTGAATGCATGAATGCGGAATTTCCCAGGAGCACGTAATTAATTAACTTGAATGGGTGATGTGTCTCATCCTGATTGATACTCGCAAAAGAACCCGGCCTTGAGTGAGATTCTCAAGTGCTCATGCATGATCATCTAAAAGGTAGTTTAGAAGAATTTATTGGATGTTCCAAAAATTTATTAATTAGTGGGCAGTGGGATTGGTTAGCGAGTTTTTATTATCTGTCTCGAACTTTCGTGTATTTCGCTTCCTCCTCCATGGTTCGCTATATAATAACATGTTCATTTCATATACTATACTCTTTGGCAAATTTGCGGAATTCTGAACATACATATTTTGACAGTTTTAATAATATTCATCATTTTCTGGTTGTGCTGGAGTTGAAAATCTTTGAAAGCACAATCTGACATTTAAAGCACATCTCTACAAAAACGAAATGCGCCCTTTATCCAAAATGTAAATTCTTACAATTAATTCGTGACTTATGCCGTATACGAAAGATGATTTTGATTAATATATTATAAACGACGCCGTCAACACTCTTACGTCATTCCGTTAGACGTTTTGTATAAAATGTTATGGAATTATATACGTGTGACAAAATTTACTACGTTGCAAATTGGAATTTACCAGGGGTAAACGTTTCAAAAAGGTTCTCATATTTAGTGTTTTCACTCATTTATATTATTAGTATTTCATTACACAAAAACTTTCGTATATCGTAACCATCCACTAAAATTATTTCCACGTTTCCAGAATCAGTTCCGCCCCCTTTTCCGCAATGGCGTAGACAGGTGCTTGAATATTTGCATTTGTGATTGTAGGCATGATCGAAGCATCAACAACACGAATGTCCCTTAGACCTATGATCCTATTCGAAAAATATATAATTTTACAGAGACCTAAGTATTTTTGCTGTTCTCAAATCTAGGAGCACTCTAAACACTTACCGAAGGGATGGATCTACCACAGCCTCCTTGTCTTCAGGCCCACTTCCCATTTTACACGAACCAGCCCCGTGGGCACCATACATTGCCCGATGCTTGATGTAGCATTTCCAGTACTCGTCCGAGCCGAAATCACAATCAGTCTCCGCGCAGAGCTTCGTCGACCCAGAATAAAATCTAGCTCCCAGTTTTTGGAAAGATGGAGACTTTTCAAAGGTGTCCAGGACAGCTTTTATTCCAGCAATCATAACCTCCATGTCTTTCGGGTTCGAGAAATACTTCAAATCGATCATTGGCAAATTGTTCGGATTTTTCGGGTCAAGAGCCACCGAGCCCCGACTTCTGGGAAGGCCGAGAGAAACCAGAGATACTGCAACTACTTCACCCTCCTCCAGATTAGAACGGATATCTTCAGAATAGCTGCCAAACCGCTTGGAAACTGCTTTTGCGTTGGCGACCCAATAAATCTGAATATTGGGGGACTCCTCCCTCTCCGAAGACTTCAAGAAAGCCTGACCAAAGACTCCTCGCCATGTTGAATACGGCCCATCCCCGGTATGGTTGTACGTCGCCCAAGACTCCGGGTTCAAATCTGTGTCAGGGTCAAAGGTGACCGACTTATTGTTCAAAATAAAGGGCAAGGCTACCAGTGGATGGTCCTGAAGATTGGCACCGACTGACAGCTCATGAATTTGTGGAATGCCTGCATTTCGGAGGACATTCTTTGGACCAATCCCTGACCTCAGGAGAAGGGCCGCAGTCTCAAAAGTTCCAGCGGAGATGATAACCTCCTTTCTGGCAATCGCTACACCTTCCCCAGTTCCATTTAGCCGATATTTAACTCCTGTCGCAATCTTCCCGTAAAACAAAATTTTTGTCGCTTCAGCTGCCGTAATTACGCGAAGATTTGGCCTTGACAGGGCAGGTCTTAAATATTGGGTGTATGCACTTTGGCGTCGACCCCTCAGCTTGCTGAACTCCAACGGAGTGTAGCTAACTTGTTGGGGACCATTTGGATCTGCAACAGGATATCCCAGAGATTTCCCCGCATCCAGCCACTCTTCCAACCCGGGCGAATATTTAGGTCGGCTTATAGTAATTGGACCACCAGCTCCATGATGATCAGATGGAAAGTCTCCCGAATAGTTTTCCACCTTTTTGAAGTACTTTAGCATATTGGAGTAGTTCCAACTGGGATCGTTGGTTACCTTCGCCCATGCGTCTATGTCGTGAGGATTTCCCCTATTCCAGAGCATCCCATTGATGGAGGTGCCGCCTCCTAAAGTCCTTGCGGAAATTAATTGTATCGTCTACAAAAAATGTGATTTCTTAATGTATTTCTATATTTCCAAACTGATAACTTCATATGCAATTTCGAGAATCTACTCACCCGGTTGCTAGACAATCCGACATGCTCCTGCGGCACGGATTTGTACATCCTCGAATACTTTTCATAGTTACGAGTGGACAACGCCGGAATCTCTAAATCAGGATGTGGAACCTCACCAGCTTCCAGGAGGAGGACGGAATGGTTCCCACTCTCAGTTAATCGTGCAGCTAGCACGCAGCCAGCAGTCCCACCTCCAACTGGAGTCAAGAGAAAATTAAAATCAATTCAATTGGAAATTCAAGTATCAAACAAGTGTGAACAACCTTTTTAAATTAGGAAGTATTTCGGGGTTTTTTGTACCTATAACAAAGTCGTAGACTTCTCGTTGAGGTGCTGCACACGCTGAAAATAAAATGGACTGGAAGACCATGCACCTGAAAACATAATATTTACTAGACTCCTCCATCGCGACAATCTTCTATTACTGCAGCAAACGTGTCCAGAGGAGCGGTTGAGGCAGACTGGTTTCGCAAGCAAGTTCAGACGCTGATTTTGCCGTACATATTTATATGATTAGAGACTTAATACGGAAGGGGAGTTCACGAAACAAGATAATGAATTCGTAGAAACTAACTTACCTTGAGTCCCTTTCCCTTTCCAAGAATACCTGCGCAGGTAAGGTGGTTGTGGTGTGGTTGCCCTACACTGTGAATCAGTTATATCAAGTATATCCTGTGCGCAGAGGTGGAATCCAGGAATATATGCATATTGATTAATTGAGGATCCTGTTTTCTGGGGCTTCCTTATTCCTCAAACATCGAAGACTCATTTTTGTTTATGCAAAGCGCAAGTTATTATATGGAGGAAAAAGGAAAACATTTTGCCAACGTATTTCCATTCCAACAGAATGTTATTTTTGCCCGTCAAATTTCAACTACGACGATTTACACACCGACAGAGACGAAGAAGCGTGAATAATATAATTATTAAAAGTATGGAATAAAAATGAAATATATTATCTTATTTTGGTTCTGGTATATAATAATATAGAAGATAGTTATAATTATGTGTCTGCTTGTTCCTGTTCCTCCTCGACTTCCCTTCGGAAAAGGAACAAGAGAGAACCGAAGTGATATGATGGCTCAAAATGGCCTTAATGAGCTCGAGCAAACAACCAATCATTTTGGCATAATATTCAGCAGGAATAAAAAATCACGTTATGAACAATTGTATGAATAATGTGAATAATTGGATGTGTAACGTGAGCACGTGAACGTAATGTGTGCAATTGGGATGTAAATACAAATACCTGAATACGCAGCTCCAGTATATATATATAAATTCTGCTGAAGCAATTAATCATTTTGCTATATGAAGTTGTGCAGATATAGCTCACACGCACCAAATCATACCCATACATACTATGCCCAATCCGTAAACATCGGTCTAATTAATGTAAATGGGTGATGCTTATCGCATCATATCAGGACAAATCTATTATGCTCCTCATATTGCGCAAAAGATGATGAAATTATACTAGTATTATTGCTATTTTGAATTTATTTTGCTTTAGCTTGTTGGTTGGAATAATCATCGCGGAATAATGATAATACGAATATTTTAGCGCAATTGTCTAATCAATATTTTAGGACAATTATGCTGATTGATACGAAAGCATGATTTCGCATTACTTGCTTAATTTTTGGTAGCATAGTCCGCATTGGGCTTTCCTTTTGTTACATAATCTATAAACAAGCTAAGGTCTAAGAAAACTGCCGAGCTTTAGCTGTTGAACATTCAATCATACTCAATCTAGATATTTCGTGAAAGACAACTTGGCTTTATAGTACCAGTAAAACAGATTCAAGTCTAGTTTCGAGAACGCTCGCTAGCGTAAAAATTGGCATACAGCTCACCAAAATACTTGATATGAAAGCGCAGTGCAATGTGCTTTGTCGTAGGCCATACACACTATATTGAATATTTATATAGTACGCAGTTTTGGTTGACCTTGACCCCCCATTTATTTCAGTAGCTCCTGCCTCAATACTCCAATATTCATTTTATCAATTCCTTGCTTTAAGCGTCTTAATGGCTTATAAAGCGCGCGGTTGTTAAAGTTTTCGAAAACCTCGTTATTTTATGATCCCTAATGATCGACTTAGAAACTTAGAATTCAACTCTAAGCAAATAAAGCATTACCGTGTTGGGCTTTGTCTCAAAAGGCCCCTAAATCAGAGTCGTGGAAGTCATATGCGATGCGACCCCTCCCTCCAGGCTAAATTAAATAAACCAATTTCCCATTGTCAAAGAAGGACGTTTATTTAACATTGAACAGGTATATACGTATAAAAAGGGGTCATCATGTTTAGGTTACCGTCAGTCAAAGCGAAATTATGAATAAACGTGATGAAATTGAAATTGTTAATTAGTGATGATGATATAAAATTAATGCATCCATTTCCGTCATCCAATTCACTCAATCCAACCAGCCAGCCTGAAAAACGAGCTCACTATCAATCAGCACAGCAAATAGCAAACTGAAATATATATGAGGAGAGGGATCGAACCGAGACGGACGGACGGGGACGGAGTGGAGGAACCAACCACACGCAACAAAGGATGATGATGAAATCCTTGAAAACGTTTTATTTAGGTGTGTAGGTGTGTAATCTGCATACTTTAGAAATTCTCAACAAAGAAAACGTTGACTGACAATATACAAGGGATTACGAGATTTACTACGGACGCTAATAATATATGTAATTTTTGTGACCATGCATGATTCATGTTCTTTGTTGGAGAGAAGTTAAAAAGGGAGGATTGTTGGCAACGTTGTGCAGGAGGAGACGGAGTTTAGCTAGAGTGCCCAAGTTTGAAGGTGGAGTCACAGTGTAAAAGTTTACGAACCCTGGGTCAAGTCACGCCACAAACAAACATTTAAGTTAAAGTTATATTCTCCTCCTTTAAATTTGAAATTGTTTCAAGGATTTTTGTGGCCACCAATAATGTCGAATGCCAATAGCGTTGGAGGAGCAGTGATGCGGTGCGTAAGGTGCAGGACCAATAATCTGCAGTTGTATTTTGTGGTAAAAACTCCGGGGGGTAACAAGGTGTGCTGCTCCACAGACTGTCTCTTCCAGTTCCGGAGTGCCCGCCCCGACCAGGAGGAGATGGAGGAAGGGATGGAGGAGAGAGGAGTTTGCAGACCGCTTCATAATGAGGCACCTCCACCAACTCCTCCAGGAGTCGACGCTGCCTCCCATGGGACGACTCAATCGCAAGCACCACCGCCGCCACCTACTCTGAACAAGAAGACGATGGATAAGAAGCAGCAGGAGGACAAGAAGGGTGCGTTCAACAAGGAGTTCAAATGGTCAGAGTACCTGGAGGCGACGCAAAGTCAGAGCGCCCCCGCCCACTGCTTTAAGCAATACGAGGTTCCCCCTGCGAACGAGTTTGCGATTGGGATGAAGCTGGAGGCGATCGACCCTCGGAACATCACGGCCACTTGTGTAGCTACCGTGATAAGGACCTGCGGTCCTTGGATAAGGCTCCGGCTCGATGGATCCGACTCGACAAACGATTTTTGGAGGATGAACGATTCCACGGAGATTCAACCACTTGGAACTTGCGAGAGAAACGAAGGTTTCCTCCAACCTCCACTTACCTTCTCCAAGGACCTCAGTGCCTGGCCAATGTTTGTACGCAAAACGCTCAACGGGGCTTCTAAGGCACCCGAAACCTGCTTCAAGGCTGAGCCACCTACTCCGAGGGCCAACTTGTTCAAGATTGGAGACAAGCTTGAGGCTATCTACAGAAAAAACGGGCTTCTCTACGTCGCCACTGTCGGTTTGTCTGTAC
>JAANSN010005428.1:0-12480 GCA_036850665.1 Dicranocentrus wangi | reverse complement strand
AAAGTGATAAAAAAGGGTTTATTGCTCTTTTGAGTTTGAGTCGCACAGTTCGTCATCATCACCGTTATGGGACAGTTCAGATACAAAACTTGACATTCACTTTCATACAAAAAAAAACCTTGTCTTTCTTGGTGAGCCCTTTCAGCTTTGATTTTTACTCCTTGAGCTTGTACATTTAATCTTGTAGTTAAAAAAGCGTATCTCACCTCTCAGCTTATTTCATTCGGAGAGGAGCACTTGACACTGGGTCCTGGGGTCGATACCGCAATTATTCCATCTGGCAATCCTGAAAATTCATGGAACAAAAAATTACTTATAAATTCAAGCGTGGTGAAGTGTCGTGTGGACCTAATAATATTCAGGTGAGCAAACGGGGAGATCAATCTCGAAAATTCATTTTCGAAACCAAATACCTCATTGGTACTATCACAGGAAACCATCTCACTTTCTGCCAACCTGTACCATTACATATACACCGCTTTTTTAATACAGCTCCACAACGAAAGATATCTATGTTCTAGAACATGTACGTGTCTAAATACAGATTTAGTATACGTCACCGTACACAACATTACCAGTAAAAATATAGGCACCCCCATTCCCCACACGAGTATGCCTGATTAAGAAACTCCATTTTCAGAGTTTTTCCTTCCCCTCTGATGAATGGGCCCATTTGCGTTTTCAAATTATGGTTTCGGTTTCAACTGCCGGGGCTCACGAGAATATTATGTATGCTGATGGTGAATGATTATTTCCCTTGCGGTGTTTTCCCCCGATGAATTATCCTTCAACACGCAACCCCACACTTAACGCTTACCCGGTATCCTTAATGTCATCCTGTTTTCCCCCTGTGCTCGATCCAACTGCTTTTTTTATAAATATTAAGGTAAATCACCAAAAAAAATGCGTTGGCCAGTCACATGACATAACATTTATAGCAGGAGTGTGTGGTGGTGGTGGTGAGCTATAGCCATATAATAATATAATCTCTAGGAAATCCAACCCGGCTGATCATCATCTCTCTTGTGAATACATTAGCAAGTGCGTTTTCTAAATTCCAGGCTAAATGGGCCATTATACCTGAAGAAAATATTCACATTTTGTGCACTTGCTAGCCCGTTTTTCTTTCTACCTTATTCTCCACCGCGGATTGGTCCGTCATGGAAAAGTATGCTGCATACAACAAAAAAGAAAAACGAAAAACGTGCTGGACTACGTACGTTATCGTATTTACATAGCGTTTTGGGAGTCACCCGAAAAGAAATTTGAAACTACAGTGATAAATTAGTGTAAGTTGCACCCAGGCAGAGAAACACATTATCATTCCGTACTCGGAAACGAGGTAATTCCACCTTTGCATAATACTACCCTCTCTCTGCCCATTATATTCCCTGCTCAATAATAGTTGAAAAATCCAAATAAAGGAAAAAGGAGGAATGGGGAACCACAAGCAGTGATGCAGTGCACATGTGTTCGTTCGCCTTATACTACTACACGCTCATATAACCTCGTTGAAATAATGTAAAGAAGGAAATAATGAAAATGCATAAGTAGTCATCAACTCACAGCTAGTGATCCATTGTGGTGGTATAGTGGTACACAACTAAAAGAGCACGGAGCACGGAGCAAAATGTGTTATTTCGTTTGTGGGCATATAAAAAATGCATTTTGGATTCCCCGTTTTTCCTCCCTGCCTCTGCCTGCCTGCCTAACTTTGTGCTTGCTGTTGTACCCACATAATATATCCAAGAAGTGGAAAAGCAGTGGGCAGCGAGAAATGATGAGCAAGAAAAGAAGTCAAGAATTTATTGGTAATCCAAACCAACAAAAAGTGCTCCTCTAATGGTTGTAATTTAATGCAAAGTAGTTGAAAAAGGACGAGTCTGCTGGGAGAAGAGTTTGCTGTTGACCATATAATACCAGGGATAATGGCTGACTAACGTTTTCAGTGGTGGAATGACTGTCTCCTCTCTCTCTCTCTCTCTCTCGTAAGAAAAGGTGGAAAAATGTGATGTAAATTAAATTAAATGAAACAATCTTTCAGGCTATATAGACCCACAAATGCAATAACACTACTACCTGGATTGGATATACTATTATCTACGTATATATATATTATTTGCTACATGTGTGCTGCTGCTGCTGGGAAAGCTCTCGCTCTCAGATGGGGTTCTCCTCGTCTCTTGCTTTTTTATCGAAAATATTTCGTTGACACAATACAACCCCGATGGGGAACAACACAATAGTACACAAATTCAAGTTCATGACTGGGCATTCAAAAGACTAAAAATGTGTGAGGAGGTGGTTTCGATAATATTTATTGCTTCAAAATTAAACGATCACTGAAGGAGGAACTACACTAACACTACACGACGAGGAAGGTATATCAGGGATGGCTCTTTTTTTCTTTCCTTGTGTCACTTGACGTAATTCAAACAATCACTTTGGATCCGATCATCATCATTGAATAATGGACATAAAGGTGGAAAAGGATTTATGGTTCATTAGCATACACAATACGACATCGTGATAATGATAATTCTCTCGATAATCGTGGTTCTCTGCCAGCGAGCAGAGAAAGTTTCTTGGCATTTTTCATACCCCGTCATGCGTCATAGTCATATATGATGATGATGGTGATGGTCATGTATGGGAGCAGGAGCGCATATTTGTCGAGTAGTAAACCCAAAGTGGCAGTTTTGTTTGCGAAAAATTACATTTAGCAATACTATCCTCTTCTTCTTGTGATTACTTTATAAAGACATGGTCTGATTACAAGAGTCACAACGAGTTGTGGTTATGCGCAAAAAGGCAAAGGCAAAGAGGAGGAGGAGGAGGAAAACGGGTTGGGTGAACTATATAAAGCGTTTTTTGAGGACTGGCACTGGATGGATGTGCATGTACATTTGATTTGGTTGTTGGTATAATATTATTATTATTATTGTTATGCATTCCACTTGCTCAGCCTGACTTTTTTGTAGCGTAAATGGAGTTGAATTGAGTATTCTGAAAGCGTAATGGGATTTATTGATTAGGTTCATGGTAGTAATGGGATAAAAAATGGTTGTAATTCGGTTGGTAACCTGATCTATTGGAGGTATTAGTTTTTCTTTTTTTTATTCGCCCACTTGACCAATAGCATTATTGTCAATGCCAAAGGTAGTCGATCAGGATGATGATGTGGATGTTTAGTCATATTGGGTGCAGTAAAACGAGCTATGAGGGCTGATGCGTTGTAATTGAATGTTGAGACAGGGATACACTGACAACACGCGGTGGTAATGAAGTGATATTTTGCTAGTTTTGGTTGTTACCAATAATGGTAAAAATTAGTATTTAAATTTAAAAAAAAATTACAATAATACGGTTCCATTATAAAACTCCAGCGAAATCATTTAATTCGGCTCGATTTGTGGTTCAAAGTGACATATTTTGGATGGAGTAGATGACTTCATAAGCCCATTCCAGCGCTCAAAGCTGTACATGCAAATAATGACATTTTACACGCAATCAAGCGATAGGGTTCCTATCTCCTTTTTGTATCGATCGATAAATAATATCCGAAATGGTTTTAGGCACTACACTGACTGCTGTGCTATGTGCATCCATCCACCCAGATACACTTCTCGCACGATTGCCCAGGCAGTACATACATTACTGACATACTCCAGCCACTCTCGGCCGCTCTCTCAAGTTGCACTCATGTCCGCTGGAGCATACATTTGCTTGCGTTGCCTGACGGAGGAGCGGATGAGAATGTGGTGGTGGATGAGGTGGGAATTCAGCATTCAGCCTTCCAGGAGGCAAAAGATGTATCAGCTGGCTCTCTGGCTGCAGCAACAAGAAGACATGCCCAGCCCAAAACCCTGCCAGAGAGACAAGAGCAAGATGGAGTGTGGAAAAAAATCCAACTGGCAGACTCGTACCATTTTTATATATATATACGTAATATACAGTACCAACCAGCCATCATGGTCATTATATTCCTCCCTTCGAGTGTACATTTCAAGGCATTCAATCCCGAGCTTATGCTGTTGCCGACGGCTAATTCCACTCATGGGGTCTCCATTTATCGCTAATACAATCAGATCCACTGGTGACCCGGGATGGACGTGAACATAACATTCTCAAAGAATCAATTTTCATTCTGCAAGTCTCATTTTGCAATTTGTGTAATATGCAAAACTCGCATATCAATTGACCCGGTTTATTACTGACTCACGCTACGATTATTTCCGGAAAACCTATAAGTACGTTGGTGTACCATCTATAATAAAAATTTGGTATTGGCGGTGATCTACACAAACTTTCAAAATTAGCTTGAATTGATCATCGTTCGGGTTGGTTACAATTTCATTCAAAACTATAAATAATTAACCCCATACACTTAATAAACCATTTCCTTACTGTTGCTCCCAAAAAGCTACCAATCAACCCTTCTTCTCCTGTTCCCATCAACTCTAACCACGAATTACATAAAACCACCACCACTCTATTTCCATTTTCCATGTAATCACGTACTGCATTTAATCACACAGTGTGTACTTTTAAACATCACCATCATGAGCAAGCATGAGTTGTGCTCGTTTTTTTTCTTCTTCCCAGGCAGAAAAGGGTTGTAAGTAATCACAGAGGACGTGGATGGAGTAGAAACCGGATTTACTATTTTTGTCTTCTTGAGCATGAGCACTGTGAGCGAGCGAGCAGAGCACTCGTCTCCAGCTGCAGGTAATATTTTTCCCTCCTCCCATTCCACTCATCCATAAACTAACTCTTATTCCTCTTCAAAAGTAATAATCCCACCAATAACTATGCTTTACTAGATGTAACACACTAATTTAATCTTTTGTTATGGTCTGAAAACTTGAAGACGAAGCGATTCAGGATGACTATGACTGACTGACTACGCTACATACAACTCACATCGTTTTTTAAGGCTTGGTCACAGTGTACACGTACATCATCGTCCATTTCACAATTTTCATTTTTTTTCATTGGTTGTAGAGAAGAAGAGCCAGACAATAGAATGGATTAAAAATAAGGTGTCCCCCGTTAAAAAAACGTAGTACATGTGAATGAATAATCCCTCCTGATGTATAAATACTTATATATATCTGATGGAACGTCAAGTGGACAACAATGATGATTATAGTCATAATAACAATAAAAATGATAACGATACGAATATGAAGTGCATGTTTTACAAAATATAAAAAAAAGTTCCCATTTTCATATAAAACCTATTCCTCAGCGAAAATTTCCATTTCTAATGTTCTCAAACGATTCCATCCCACATCAAAATGGGCTTGGCTTTACCATCGCTGCTCCTTGGTTCTTGGCATCTATCACTACTCATGACTTTGGCCTACTGCTGTGAAATGTTTAATGCTCACTGGTTTCTTGGACGTAAACTTTTGAACATTATTTTTTTTAAAAATGCTCAAAATGTTCATCTTTACTACTACTCCGTCCGTGGACTCCCTTCTTGACTCACTCCCTTGATGGTTGTGCTGTGTGCTGTTGTTAGTGCACCATGGCCCAGGTTTAATTCAACTTTATGGTATTCCTCGTAATTATAATGTATTCCTGAGCATCATTATGATGATGGGCCGTGGAAAAATTATTGCGCCGACAAAAGCCCTGACGTGTGTGGAGAATGCAAAGAGAGCTTATTAACTCGCGTTCTCCACCAAAACTATTATCCATTTTCTGTATTAGCGAGCGAGGAAGCCAGCCAGCCAGCGAGTGACTACGACTGGCTGGATTGAAGTATTATTGCATTTTGGTTGGAGTGGTGGTGGTGTGATGGCTACTTTTTCTAGAATTCGTCGACAATTTTCTTCTTCTTACCATATATCCTATCTATATAGTCTTTTTCACGGGGGAAGAAAAAATAAGTTGAATCATTAGTAGTGCTTATATAATATATTAGACGAAACTCATTTCTCAGATCGCTTGCGTGTCGTTATCAGGCTTTTAGCGAAAAATCAAGTTAGCAAGAATCCTCCAGCGTTTTTTTCTCCCTAATGGGTTTAGCACAACATGATAGTTAAATGTAATGTCAGTCAACATGATTTCAATGTGACTTAATCCAAGCAACCCCCCAAAAAATGACAGACGATCACTGTCTGCACTGCACTACTACTAGTCCAAATGGGAGAAATATGTATGAGGTCACACACCGTGAAAATTACAAGATATTAAAATACCTTGGGCGCAAAAAAAACACACACACAAAATGGGAGAGTTTTTTAACCACTCAAAACCCGTGTAATGTAAAACATTCTATCCCCAACAAAGATGGTAATATACCCGCCCATTTTTAATGAAAATTAGCTATCCACTTCATTTTCATCTGAATTGTGAGATGCCTTAAAGGTCCATAAAATATTGGTGGCTGGTATGAAGAGCTCGTTCGGATCAGCGATATAGGTTTAAACATTTCACCATATTTTCACCTAAAGCGTGTATACACTTACAAATCTGTAGAATGAGAGAATAAAAAACAAGATTGAAAAAAAAAGTTTTTTTTTCTTCTTCTTCTTCTTCGCTCGTCGTCTTCTTCTACTCCTTCTTCACTGGGTGATCATCCATATCCATAGACTAAATTATAATTTTTTTGTTCTCTATTTGGAGAGTTAGCTGGAAGAAACAGTCAATAATTCACTCACTCGGCTGACAGGCCAGAGAGATGAGAGATTACATTTGAGATATGCATACAAGAAATAAAAATATAAATTCTCCATTATACCCTACACCTTGCTCATTTTCGTGTAGCAAGCGAGGTAGGTAGGTAGGCATTAGGTAATGTGAATGTGTGTGTGAAGTGGGGATACACATTAGCAAACACTTCCCTCCTAAAATGAATGTAAAAAGATGGTGAACTCACCATTTCACAGGAATGCCTCACCTTTTGGTTAAAATGCACACAGGTATTCACAGTCGTCAGAGGAGGATGAGAAGGCTTGTAGATGATCAAACCAAAACCAAAAAATAATATATATCTATCTATCTACTACAGCGCTGCTGCATACCGATGACACGTTATATATCCAAAAAGAACCACAAGTACTCCATGATCATCATCATCATCCCTGTCCGACTCACATTTCTTCTTCTCGATTGAATAGACCAGCCAGCCAGTCTTTTTATGAATCATGGCTGTTGTATGAAAATGATTATTATGATGATCAGCATTATCATTTCTTTTAGTCATTGTGTATCACCTTGAGAGGACTCAAACAATAAATTTTCAGTTGTTTCACAACATGTATTTTGCATAAAATTATATCCAATAGAAGAAACCTATATAGACTCGCATCTCGCATTACATGGACCATAAGCAGGCAAGCAAGCAACGCAACGCAACGAAGAAAAAGGATCACTCTCGAAAAACCTGCTTTTATGACCAATTCGGAAAAAAATGATTACACTTATCTAATATTACGGTTGCCATTATACCCTCAGAATTACATGTTATCATTATTGATACACGCTTGAAAAAAGGATTTAGCCGGGCTTTGGAATGAATACCAATTTAATCTAAACAGAATTTCATGATGATTATTATGCAGATTAGCTGAAATTCCAGGGAAGACAAAAAGTCTATCAATATCACATCACATCGCATCATCACATGCATGGCAAAGGTGTTATTGCTACTCACATACGCATTCCTTGATGGCACTTTTGTTGTATTTTATTTAAAAAGGCAATTTCACTTTGTAAACTTGTTACGAGAGGACGGACGTGGTGGACTTGAAAATGAGAATCATCATTATTCAATGCACAAGACCATTTTTACTTCCTTTGGATTGGAGTGATTTTCATTTTCGGAAAGAAAAATCCCACCAGTTAAAACTAGCGAACTAGCCATTCGTCCTGTGCAACCACCACTCTCGAATAATAATTATTATATATACTCAAAAAAAGGATTGCTTCGCAAGGGATTTTTACGTTTACTCGAGATTTTAATATCATGTCAGAAATGTTAAGATGAAACATGGATTTTCAAAGGGAGGCGGTTGCAGATAAATTATTGCGTGATGTGCCATGACATGACTATATGACTTGACTCTATATACTCCATCTTATGCCACCCTTATTTTATTCCACCTTCCACCTTCTTCTTAGCCTAAAGAAGGCCACGGTGGAAATGATTTGGAGGATGGTACTAAACATAACTAATAATAATCAAAAATCGGTAATAATACGGAATAATAATATATTCTAACCGAGACGAGATTGCTTAAAGCTGTAATATATCAGCTCGCTCAGGCAAGTCATGACTGTGTGGCGAGGTTGAAGGAGTTTTGTGGATGGAGGTTATAATATAATCCAGTTTTTTTGTTGTTAGTCCGCTCCTTCCTCCTCCTGGAGACTGAACCTCTTATCATATCATCATCAAGGTGCTCATATACATGACACAAAGTACATTATGTAATGGAAGGCCAACTAATAATCAAAATCCAACTGGGCTAATGGTAAAAAATATTTTAGTAGTAATAACATTTACATTCAATCTTATAAACCCACACTTTTTCCCGAATAAATAATGAATTTGAGAAACTTCTTCCCATCACCGTAATCACCAATAAGTTTCGCTCAATGGATATTCTGAATATCATTATCGATCCACTATATTGCCTCCTGGTTCCTCAATCTCAATATGAAATGGGAGAGTCACGATGAAAAAAAAATGCATAAAAATTTGTTTCGTCTATTGTGCAAGACGTGCTGGTCTTGGTCTCTCTGTATTATAATACACTCTTCTGACCATTTGTTAACACCAGCAGGAGCAGAGAAATCCTTTTTGGGATGATGATGATGATGGCGATGGCTAGTATGTTGTATAAGCCCACTTGTAAGAACCCAGGGGATTTACATACGCCACCATAATAATAATATCCCATCCCAGTCCCAAGTTGATTCCAAAAAGGAAGACTTTAACTACACCAGAGTACAAGATAATGGCGACTGGGTTGCAATTTAATGCCTGCTTATCTCGCGTAGGACGACAGAGAAGTAGGATGCCGGAGGAGCTGCTGGGTTTTAATGTGGAGGGGAATGCAGGTACAAAAAAAGGCAGCAGCTTCACCTGGACGGACGGTTGGCGTTCCTGGTTGGTGAGTGAGCCCAGCTCGTTGGACTCAGACTGGAATTGGCTGCCATATGCATGTGCAATGTTTAAGAGAGGAAAGAATAAGGTCCATTGTTCATTGGGAAAAAATGTTTGGGTAATACTGATACTGATGCGAGCGAGCTGCATAAATGGCTGTTGTGTGCATTACCTTTATATATAAATCTCCGTTCATTACCAATATATCTTACACTTGTGGATTTACGTGCACAACTAGGGTTGCTTTTCGCCTTGTGCATATAATTGAATGAATTACCCCTAACGATCCTCATGATGATGTATTCTTGTCCCTCTTCTGTGTGGAAGCTCCAATACCGCCTGCCTGAATGGACTCGCATTATGAGTATGGCTCTATGTATTGAGTGTGTGGTGGAGAGCAGAGGATGGTACAGAAAAAGGATTGTGTGTTTGTATGGGATGTATTTCCTCTTGATATGGTCCGTACGCACATGTGTGATATGTGTGGTGAGGATGAGTGAGGGATGGAGTGTAGTACCACGTAATCGTGCATGCAACCTTGTCCAGAGAATCCAGCCAGACAGACAACGCATAACGTGTAGGTTCTCATTCAATGTCGATTCAATCTGTCAGGTCTAGCCAGCCTTTCTTGGTTAAATGGAGACACCCTAGTCCACCAGCCATTGAAGGTATGCGTAGTATGTCGTGTGTGCAGCAGTGCAGCTGAGAATGGCGTATAAATGTGCAACCCTTTCCAGAGCAGAAAATGAATGATTGAATGATGGAGTGAGCAACCAACCTACGCACTCTTGTTTTAACTCCATCAGTTTCCCAACAATTTTAATTCTACGATAGTACACGCAGCCACATCACATCTATGAATTACGTTATGGTGTAATATGACATTTCTACTGTCGTCAAATTCTTACATACTGTATTTATAAAAAAAACTCACAACTACTTTTGATGTCGTGCATTGTAAGTAAAACAATTAATTAAAAATGCAACGAGTCAATTCCCAAATAATACCCAAAATGTGCGTGTAATATGGCATTTTTGTTATTACGCGATTTTTCTACATATACATACATATATTCTCTAGAATAACACGTCATACTTTTTAGACTCGTGTAAAACGAAGGATGATGATCACATGCAATTTTGTTTTGAGTCTATAACATTGTTTCTCCTCGATTATCTTTACCTTCATTTTCTCACATCATTCCTCAAAGAGAGTTGTTTTTACAAATTGCTACTATTCCCCTTATATTGCCACAATATACACGGAGAGATGCTCATTCATGCCCCATTTTTTGCTCCTTCTCTACATTTTTTTCCCCTACTTTATATTTCTCATGTCTAACATGCCTAAAAAGAAGTTGAATAAAGAAAAAAAAATAATGGTGGAGATGGAAATTAGATACATGTAAATGTAATAAGATGGGGTTTTTCTTGAGAAAGGAGCAAAGGCATATTTTTAACAGGGTATCATCATAATAATATGGTACTTGAATAGGATTATTATTAACTTTTTCTCTTGAATTACCATCTGCCAAGTAATAGGTTTACAAGTGAAGTCGGCCCTGCTCAATTGNGGATTATTATTAACTTTTTCTCTTGAATTACCATCTGCCAAGTAAAAGGTTTACAAGTGAAGTCGGCCCTGCTCAATTGTAAAAAATTAAAGGACGGGCTGACATGCCCGGTGACTGGCAGTCGGGCGGAGTAGTACTTCTTCTTGCAAGAAATGAGAAAAGGGAAAAAGGAAAACCAAGAATCACTATTTTGTGTATCGTATCGCGTCGCGTTGCTTTCTTGCACAGTAACAACATGAATACGATACGAATATTATGTAATATCATTATATACAAAATCTTCCAAAGAGGTTTTTTATATTGACATTCATGCATAAATATATAATACGCGTAAAAAAGAGTGTATCTCAAGTGTAACTCATTGTTTGTCTCTCCATTATTTTCGTCTGTCTGTATGCTTTATACGGGGATATGATTAATGGACAAATTTGCTTCATTTGTCTTGGCATTGTTATGCACATTTTAGGTGATGTAAACAGCTCAGCTTTTTAGAACCATTTGGAAAGATGGAAGGTGGGACTAGAAAGAATAGGACTTTTAGTGGTGTTTGCTAGAAATTTATGATTTTGTATTTTAGGCCATATTTAATATTTAGATGTACGAGATGAGCTCTTAATATTTCATTAGGATTTTTAGTTGGCTACTACTACCGCAAGGACATTCATCTTTCGAGATTATGGGACCTTTTTTTGGGCTTTTAAGAAACTTTTCAATTTTCCATGTTTATGAATGACTTTAACGAAATAAAGTATAATTATGAAAATTCGCCACATAATCAAAAATACAGATGAGAGGATGCTATTCTCAGTTTGGTGAAGAATAAATAAGAGTTACTATTGTGTACATTTTAACGAATTTCTTTTAGTAAATCCTCCCGTTTTTTCATTTCCGGAAGGTTATTTAGCAAAATATATGGTATGGTATATGCTCACCAAAGCTCCTCAGAATGCAATTGAGAAATACATACTACGCTCCAAAATGGAAATGCTTTTCGTTTTGATCCCTCTCATCGCCTCCCAGAAAGCTTCCAGTCATATCGTTTATGTACGCATCAAAACAGCCTCCAGGAGTGACACTTTCGGTGGGTAAAGTACACCGGCGAGGAAAACCTATTACGATATAGGTATCACTATCACTATGTAGTAGACAAAATATCTTTGAAAGTGTTTGAGTAAACGCGTATCTCGGGGGATGATGGGATGGGATGCCGGATGCCAACTGAGCCAAGAAAACATTACGGTTGAATATCATCAAACATTGTAGCACTTATATGGGGATATAGATAGATAGGCAGAGGGTGATGGCGATATGAAGTATAGCATTTAGTTGGAGAGATATATGCCATTTAAGTAGGTATGCTAGAGGCTTTTCAAAAGGGTATTATCCTACCACCCACCCTCCGCCGTCTTTTATTTATTTTGCAAATAGTCTCCCGGATTTTCTGGTTACTACCGGAGTGAAACCATTTGGGAGAAAGTGTTATACTCCCAGTGAAAGCAAAACCCCATTTATTTTTCTAAAGAGATATCGCTCAAGTGATAGCTGGGAATGGTTATTATTATGGCTTTGATATGGATGAAATGCTGTGTGGCTCTTGGGTAGGCTCGGTTGGGTATTGAGACCAGTATTTCCCAGGAGTGGAGCTGGAATCAAGATATGGAAAGGCTGTTTTTCCTTTAAATTTAAGCTATATAGCAGCATGATCATGGTGGTGCATGAGCTGAGCTGAGCATGATGTGTGTGAACAATGAAATGAAAAAAAAATTTTTTTTGACGAAACTCGTAGTA
>JAANSN010005427.1:0-12485 GCA_036850665.1 Dicranocentrus wangi | reverse complement strand
TTTCATGAGCCAGAGCCATATTCGTCAGCCCCTGCAAGGCATTCTGTAAGCCAGCCGCATCAACCATGACTGGCTTCGGTGGTGGAACGTCCGACTCCGGCTGCTTTGATAAGTACACCTCAGATTCAGCAAATGTTTCCTTATGAGTCTTGACAGGATCCTCAGCCTCGGCTCTCATGATTTCGGCTACCTCTTCAGGTGCTTTGTTTAGCTCTCTTTCACTGTAAAAAACACAAAACGACAAGTGTTCATTACTGTTGCCACCTCAGTCAACCTCAGACAACCTGTTCATGCTACTGATGCCAATGCCAATGATGAATTATTCAAATGCGCTAATGGCATTGGCTAAAAATTAACCCTGCCAAGTGATATATCGTGTAGAAAAGGGGGTTCCACTGGAATCAAAAAATGTATTTGCCCATTCGACTACTTATCATGAAGCGTATGTTAGTCAAAATAATATTCAAAATTGTAAATTTTGAAATATGTCATCATCGCCAGGACTCACGAAAATACTTGCCAATTATAGCTAGCATCAAGTGTTTTATATCTAGAAGGGTCACGGGTATCTCCCCCAATGTCTGTCAAGCCTGTTCGGTTGGATTATGTTCTGCAAGTTATTCCAGTCGTCTCGATGATGACATAACTGACATATTTCGAAATCTACAATCTGGATGTCAAAAGCCGTTGACTGACAGCCGTTTTATGATTTCGACAAAATGGATTACGCCATAAAAATACCAGTACCCCTATTGTACCCTGCACCCGATATATTCTTCGCATACTCCCAGTCGCCACCACTCATTCACAATCGCTTTGATGTAACTCCTAGGCCGTTAGCGGCACGGCGACCAAAAACTAATAGAATAAGGCGTCAGGTTGAATAAAATTATTGAGTTTTAGATCTCTTTCCAATAATATTCATAATCGATTGATTATTTACCTTCTACCAAAAATTTGATCTCCATGAGTAGGCATTGAGCTGAGCCACTGGAACACAGCCAAATGTTTAGTTTTATCAAACTCATCCTCGGGGTCCTTGAGAACCTGAAAGACTTGAAAATCCAACTTTCCTGGTTTTTCACTATATTGAAAAAAATGAATCAGGCGAACATTAGCTCGAATGCAACAACCACAACGGAAAAGTAATGGAAAAATGATTTTGATTGATAACTGTGAGTAGTTAACGCACCCTGATAAATAATTAGCAGGCGACGCAAACCAGTCCAAATTTGCGTTTGTACCGGAGACCTCCGGCTCTGATATATTGTCGATGAAAACCTCTTGCAAGTCCTTTCTCTGAAATGTCATTTTAAATTAGTATTAGAAATTGGCATTTTGTATGGCTTTTACTTTTGTAGAAGTCATTTAAGATAAAATTAAAATATTTATAAATCCCACTCGATTAGTTTCCAAAGAACAAAAGTGCTGCTCAAGCATATCCAATCCTATTTTTGACCTGAGATCACAATAAGCGCCCAAAAATGGCCAATATTCACACCAGGGAATATTCATATCCCGACAGTAGTCCAGTGCTACACACTCCAAACCCTTTTCGGCATCCCTGAAGCGGAGGGACACATCCGTGTTCCGTGGTGAGCAGGCATAAGAAAATGACACATCCGTGCCTCGTCGTGACTTGGGAGAAAGCAGAGATTCGTTAGGGGGTATTGTTCCATGAAAGGTATGCCTTGGGCTACCAGTAGGTGTAATGCAGTGCCCATTTCGTACTAACAGTTTTCTTAGTTCGTTAGCTCTTTGATCTTCCACCGGCCCTGCTATAGCCCGAATTTTCCAATTTGGAGGCTGGCTCATAAATACTTTCATGGTGCTGGATTGTTTGGGTAGTAGCTCAGGTTTGCATGGATCCAGCAAAGACATCTACAATACATAAAAATCATATTTGTATGTAAACGTTACTGCCGAGCTTTGTGCTAATTAATTACATGGAATGGAAAAGAAGTGACTCACTGAGAAATCAGGAAAGTTAGCTAATAAAGGTGGAGGAATAGCTTGACCCAAATCAGGAATGAATGCCACATGTCCGATAACGGGAGGGTCTCCCATCACATCTTCATCCCTCCATATTGGGACCACGTAACGTTGCTTAAAAAAACGCCGAATCGCTTCAGACTTTGCTCCTTTCTTGTCATCCCGAGATCCGATTACCTAGAAGAAACAAAATCAAACTTACAAAAAAGTCTTAACCAACTGCCTAAAAAGTCTCAATGAACGTTACTAAATGCTATTTCTTGCTTTTACCTGATACGGAGTTAATCCTTCAAAGTTTTTAGCACTCGTATCACACCATGGGTGGCTGAGCAACAACTCTGCACACTCAACCCCATTGAATTTACACGCATAGTGTAGTGGAGTCTCGTATATCGTCTTATCGGGCGTATTTAAATAGCAATTGAGAAGATGCTTTGTGCTAGATCTGAAAGATAAAATTGTCGTGCTTAATTTCCAGTGCCAACTAAAACATTCATAATGTATATATATTTGAATTAAATATAAGGATTATGGACGAATTAATTACCTTCGAATTTCATCACTGACATTTGGATGAATACGCTTCATAAAGTCCAAACTTGACACCAAGTTGAGAATGTATTTCATGATTTCACTGTTGTTGCATTTAGCTGCCAAATGAAGAGCGTTATATTTACAGCCCTCTTGCAAAGTCGTGGGGAATTCCGCATCTGTGCACAATATCCTAGGGTTCCTTTCGATTCTCTCAATAACTTTCGCATTCATTTTTGTTAGAATCTCTCGTCCGAAAAAGAGCAAATCTTGAGTTTTCGGAGATTCAACAGTGGGCGAATTGATGATTGGCTCCACAGCAGACAGTGAAGCGCGACCTATACAAGCAACCAAAATGAATAATTAATACCCACATTATAAAACGTATCATTTAACTAAAACATAATTGTTAATCAAGTTAGCATGGAGGAAAGCTGTTTCTCAGACACTATAAATAACAACAGAGGTAATATCGTTAACACTGAATGTTGCAGTTGCAGTAATGCATTATTCACACTTGATATGGTTCTGTTAGATCAGCACCGAAATAACGAGCAAAAATTGGAAGGTTCTCGTCCCAAGTTACAGCGTTTCAAAAACAAATGACAAATAACATATGCCTGCCTGATGAGTGCTAACTAGGTAAATAAATATAAATTTCTAACCACGTCTTTTGCTGCTGCCGACGTCATCCGACTTTGAAGACGGGAGTGACTTGTCCCCCTGAGAAAAATTCATTGTTTTCCTTGCCTTATGGATAGCCTCTTCCGGGCTCCTGCCGACCTGGAACCTTGCCCTCGGGTAACGCTTTAGGAAACATTTAAGTTCCTTCCGTGTTTTGAAAATCTCAAACGAGTCTACAAGTAAAACAATTAGAATCACAATCACATAACAAATTAATAATAACAAATCAGTCAAGTATACTGCAACCATATTTCTAAATTGATTTATTACTATTTTGAACCTCCAAAGAAGGAACCGTCAACTATTGATTTAAAGAACTCATACATCCAACACGTCATAATTGACAAGACAAATCATGTTTGCCTATTATTACGCGTTATTAACCCACCTTTTGAAATAGCTTGATCCTCAGGTGGTATGACCACAAAGAAGAAAGACTGCCTCGTCAAAGGGCTTGCTCCTCCTCCATCCACCGAATCCGGTTTCGGCGCCATTTGATTTTTTTGTATTCAGTATTAATCTAGTTCCCCTTTTTTTAAAGCTCTTATTATCCTACCAAAAATTCCTCCACCTGTTACCTGTCACCAGTTTTTCACAACCTCAGTAGTTTTCCAACACTACCTTTAACCTTAAATACTTATTACATCTAAATTACGACTTTCCCTGCTTTGGCAACGCACAGAGACAGTGTTTTTTTATTTCACTGATAGAACGTCACAAGGAATTTTTAAATACTTTTTTTTGCGAAACAAATTACTTAAGACATAAGATAATGATATAAGTATATTTTGAGATTTGAAAGAGCGACAAGTTTCGTCCTATTCAATTGACACGTCACGCACGTCCTTAAAAACAGAGTAGAATTATCCTTTAATTTTTATTATTATTAGTATTTTACAAAATATCAGTCAAGTCAACTTTCCTAAATCACTATTACCCTTCTCACAGAAGTGGTGAGAAGGAGGAAGACTGGACTGGCTGCACGACCACGTGCGAGTGACCGACTACTACGAAAAAAGTGAGTAGAGAGAAGTGAAGAACCGACAAGAAGAAGAGAATTTGATGTGATGTGCTGTGCTCCTCCTGCTTGCACGCACCCCCTCCCTATGCATGCCTCTCTTTCTATATCTGTAAAAAAGTTATGTATCCGTCATCCATCCGTCCGTGTCCGTATCCGTATAATCTGTCTAAAAAGTCTAAAAATATATGTATACAGAGTTACACAACACACAACTTGGTGTAGGCAGGTAACAAATATAAGATACCTAAGTACTTTTGCGGCGTTGTTTTATGGTTCTCCTCTGGCTCTGCTCTGATCGGGTTCTTCTTTTCTTATGCATATTGACAATATGATGATGATGATATTGTGCTCTTGTTACTTACTACTATTACTACTACTACTACTACTACTACTACTACTACTACTACTACGAGTTGTGTATGAAGATGAAATGAATGTGAAATGAACTGGTTTTTTATGTATTACTTTAAATTATG
Source organism: Dicranocentrus wangi (assembly GCA_036850665.1). Classification (NCBI taxonomy): domain Eukaryota; kingdom Metazoa; phylum Arthropoda; class Collembola; order Entomobryomorpha; family Entomobryidae; genus Dicranocentrus; species Dicranocentrus wangi. The sequence continues at coordinate 7,781 of JAANSN010005427.1, read as the reverse complement.
TTATGTGTGAAGCAAGGTTTACTCGTTACGTTACTTATACAAAAAGCAATACCTATAATCTTCCGCTCCTCTCTCGATTTGTATCCGTAGTAGTAGTACCCTTATTACAGTAACCAAAAACTCACGATCGGTATCGGTTTCATTTAATTCAACAAGAACTGTATATATAATGGATTTATGCATAGCATAAAAATGATATCTATTGATTGTATATAATATTATTGTTCCCTTTAATTTGGAGAAACAGCTCGTAGAGAAGGGGTCCGGCGGCGAAGGGACTTGGTTGGATTGTCGAGACGGACCGGACTGATGATGTGATGAGAGGATATTATTATTTTTATTATTAAAACATGTTCCTTTGAGCGTCAAAAAATGTCAAAGTTGATTTAAATATTTAGGATGATTTAATTTGGGGTTTGTTTTTCTGGTTTTTGGGTCCAATCTATTTTTTTAAGAGTTTTGTCTAGATATATTAACTAATACTTAGTATTATTAACTTGAAACTTGCTACTGAAAAAATACCATTAAGGAGCAAGTTATTAGTTAATTTTGTCAGCGGTGTCTGTCCGTCCGTCCGTCTGACAATTTCTGCTCTAGCAGCCACATGCCACACATTTTATACAATTTTTGAAAAATACTTTCAACAATCACATCATTTCTCCTCCTGCATGAGTTCAAAGATGGGTAAAAATATGTGAGGGCGCAGTTAGCTATCAACTGTATTTTTAGATGATGACAAGCTCCAGGTTGTAATAGCTTAGCCAGAGGTGAAGCTTATAATAGAGAGGTGGGTTGGTTATCTTGGTTAGATGAGCGTGTTTTTTAATACACTCATGGAACGTCACAAAGAATTTTAATTAATACACTTTTACGAAACAAAAGAACAATAATAATTTCTGGTTTGAAAGAGTGACCACTTAGCGTCCTATTATTGACATGTCACGTCCGCCAACAGAGTAGAGAGAGTTATCCGCTAATTTTTATTATTTTACAAAAGATGAGTCATCTTTCCTCCTAAAGAACCCTTATTACCCTCCATCCATGTGAAGTCACGCAATTAAAAAATCACCTGTTTTGTGACGTTCCGTCCTAGACCTAACATTGAATCATTGAATATACATAACAGTCAAGTAAGCTGGCAAAAAAACATCAGATCGATGACTTCATCCAGCAACAAATAATTTGTAGAAATGAGAATATTTATTCGCCCCACTTTTAAGCATGTCGCATTTGATATGTAGACGCCAGTGACGACGCCGCGGGGTCTCGCAACGCTGGACGCTGGCACACCAACAATTGACAGTCTCACTGTGCCCCGTCATAAACTAGACTGAACACACTATCCATTCATGTCATCTGTGATGTGATTTGCTTTGTATGATTGTTTGCCCTAAAAACCTGTGCAAAAACCATGCTCCTCCTGACTGACTCCTTCTAATTTCTCAAACCTTATTTTTTTGTATTGGTTTCTCGAACTTTTGACTTTTTTTTTGGTGGTATTCATAATTGTGCTCACTCTCAGTGTCAGTAAGTTGTTATTGGAGCGCTTATAACAGAACCAGTTGGATTTGGAGTTGGAATCTGTGCATTGACGACGAAGACCAAAAAATGCCCTCTTGCTTATCGAAACTCCCTCAAACGGAACAATGGGTTCAGAAGTTGAAGGTGCCTCCAGAGGTTCGGTTACATTTTTTAAAGTCCTTTTTAATTTCCAATTTTTCTCATCGGTGTGTAAGCAAGGTTGAAGGTGTCAGTAGGGATTGTGAATTAAAAATGAGAATTATGTTGTATGTCGTTTGTTTTGTCTGTCATCTGCCTGTCCTTCTTGTAGTCTTTTTTCTCGAAAATTGAAAGTCCAAGTTTTAAGTTTAAATTTATAACTTTTAAGAAACTACAAAAAATGTTACAAGTTTGAAAGTTGAAAGTATCCTATAATATTATGCAAATTTTTAGGTTTGGAGCATAATACTGAACAACCTGAAAGGGGATCGGGAGTCATTGCTGAATTGCACGCGAACCTGTCAAACGTGGAATCAAGTGCTGAGCAAGGAGAAGGCTGAATTTCTATTTCTAATGGTAATACAACAAGGGCATAATATCCGTGTAGTTTCATTTATATATGATATATCACATACAACATATGTGTGACATGCAACATGACCTATTGACTTTTTCCATTTACTAAATAAACCACGGTTGACGTGCATATTTTCAACAGGTGGTCCCCTAATTGGGAAAGTACTTGGATGTAAAGGACCTCCTGGCATGCAGACGAGTGTCAAAGCAGTGGAAAGACGGAGTGGACCAGTTTCTCCCGACGAGAGTCCAAGAAAAGTGGACGCCTCACTTCCATGACGAACTATCACTTGAAGTGGAGCACCTAAGAGGAGCAAAAAATGGTGGACGGTCGTGGTCCTACAATGGTCGTAATATATTCAGTAGCATGGAGTACCTGAACAGATTCCAGGAAGACATGTCGGATCACCTGGGAAATCCTTTCCCAAGCAGAAGCGTTATTTACCACTCCTCGCCACGTCCTGGGGATACACTCGGGGAAGATAATGAGGTTGAAAACCTAAGACTTGTCACATTCTTGGCGACGTTTGGCTCACATGTTGCCGACTTCACGTACATTACCAGAGGCCGGGGGTTTGGAGTCCGATTTGACCATTTAGCAAGTGTTCTCAAAAGGCTGCCCAATTTAAAAAGTATCTCNTTTGGCTCACATGTTGCCGACTTCACGTACATTACCAGAGGCCGGGGGTTTGGAGTCCGATTTGACCATTTAGCAAGTGTTCTCAAAAGGCTGCCCAATTTAAAAAGTATCTCGCTCCATGATTTCAGCTTTCTTGTGGTAGGTGGGGGACAACAGCAGGGACTGGTGACCCAGCTGGCGGAACTCGGCCACCTCAAGTCTTTGTATTGTCGCGGTACTGTTGAACCCAGCTTGTTTGACGCGCTTCTCATCGCATACGGAAGGCAGCTTGAGCAACTGGAGGTTGATTCCGCCCTTTTGTTTAGTACCGGCTACCTCAGAGGTGGATCTTTAACCCACAATTCAGGAAACCTGATGCAGTTACAGAACCTCAAAATTCGAAACATTTGTGGAGGATCAGCCTGGTCAGGGTATAAGGAGATGCTATTGAGAATCCATTTGACACGCCTTCAAAGAGTTAGTCTCCACTTTCTGGTACCTGGAGAGTCTAAAGACAAAGGAAAGATACAATTGCGGGATCTGGTGGAATTGCTGAACCATTGGTCGTCGTCGTCTCCATTGGCTGAAGCTCATTTACTCGTCGACCTTCATCAACTGCTGATGTACTCGCCATCTATTTCCAAGCAAGATGCAGCGGAAGATCAAAATAATATGATGGATAAAAAACTGCCATCCATTCGTGTTCTTGGCATCTGCTATTCTCTTCTCAAAACGCACGAGCTTTCGTGGGTACTGAATAAATTTCCAAATTTGGAGAAACTGGAGTTCCACAACTATTATGCTGATTCATACCCAAGCAGTGATGTCTCGGAATCCGACGAATCTGGAACCGAAGTTGAAAATTGTGAAAGTGAAGATAGGAATTCTGATATGGATGGGGAATCGGAATTTGTCCTCAAACGCCAAAGAAAGCCCTTCATAGAAAGCGACGGCAATGAGGAGGAACCTTCTGATCATCGCCCTGAGATGGCTGCATCATCTTAAGTACAAATAAATGAAAGTAAAACGTTCCTCAGTGTGGAGGGGTTATGGGAAGCGGTCCCTACTCTCAAGGAAATTGTAGTTTGGGATCAATCCATCCTGGGAAGTTGCTGCGTGGATGGTATTTTCTTGGAAAAAGGGCTGCGCTAGGACTTATGGCCATGGCTTTTGAGAATGGATAGAAGAAATCAAATTTCAAATAGTCATCATTTGTCATATTGTCATGTATAATGCAAAATGTAATAATCATCATAATTATACTATTCTTGTTATGTAAAAAAATTAATATCTTTCATTTAGTAGTAATTAAACCAATAATAATGATTAATGTTTCCTTGTTGCAACGAAATACATAATAATATCTTTATTTGTTGACGTTATAAGGTGAATTGTTGATGATTACCTTGTATTAGTAGCTCTTGTAATTCTAGTTTTATTCTCTCTCCTTGTACATAAAGTAAATGGGGAGATGGTAAACATATGCTTCATGTGAGATTTCCTCGTAATGATGTAGTTTTGCTTATGTCGGAAAAATCAACACGGGATTAGTCCGTTTTTTGAACAATTGTTGGATGAAAAGAGGGTTCCCTAAAAAATCATTATCCCTTCGTGTCAGTTTGCATTTTCCATAGTCGGGCAAGATTACCCATTCGGTGAAGAACATTCATTCATTTTTGGGATGTTTAAAATGAATAAGTCTCTGTTGACCTATAGACATTGTTACTGAAAGGATTGTATGAACCAAGCCTGATAATAGCTCCAAATCCAAATCCCTTGGGGGTAAAACCACTGAGAAATTCCTGCTTGCCATACCTTTCAAAAATACATTAAACTCATTTATGAATTAAAGTGGGATCGGATAGACAAAACGCAACCTGTGAAGGCATTAAAATGTTATATTTTTGTAAATCATACTTTCGCTTTCACAAGCTTGGTTGGACCATTCAGGTTAAATAATGTACCAAATCTCATTTACCATTCACAACCCCTTCCAACGTGACCCGTTACCCCTCGAACTAGAAGAATGACCCAACCGAACCCTTTCCAAATTTAAAGCAAATATAATTACTCGTGTCGTGTAAAAAAAACTAGAAATCGGTGTGACTATAAACCAACCTCCACCAGCATCATCATCATTCTTAGTCTTGTAATTGCAATGGCTTGAAGAGTGATTCCATTTTCCACACCTTGCTAATTAGTGTCCCGTTAAATGCCAGTTGTAATTTCTATTAATTCCAACGAATATGCATTTAAAATAAACTTAAATGCTTAAATATGCCCCGACGGGGCTTAAATGCAATTCTTAGTCATGCGCAAATTTTGTTGTTGATGGTATTAAGTTAATGCTGGACGGGTTTGGACCAACCTAAATTATAAATAAAAAATGATATGAAATAATAAAAAATATAATACAATGCGAGTAAATGTAAAAGTGGATTACAACCGTAATAAAAGAAAGCTGTGATGGTATGCATTCAAGCACCTCCTCTGTTACCTCGTAAAAGCAGTTGTGTTAGTATTTTGACTTTTTGACAAAGGCGTATGGTTGTGAATAAAGGGGATAAAGGCATGTCATCTTTATCACTACCTTGGCATATATGAAGATTTACGTACGGATTTGTTAGAAGCAGCAAACTATGAAAAAGGGCTGACTGATGACAGTGATGACTATTAAATACTTGAAGAAACTACAATTTTAATTCTCCACAAAAGTTAGTAATACTCTTTATTTTACGTGCTTCCACAAAAGGAATTTTCAGTCTAATGGTGATTTCAGCACCAATGTTTCAATTACTTTATTAATTATTAAAACCAAGTAGTAAATGTCAATTTCAATAAAAATACATACGTGTTGTTTTGACTTATTATTACATAGTTGTTTAGTTAGCTATTAAGGCTGTTGATCATCCATTGGTTTGGTAGATAAGACACGGCTTTGGTAATAATGTACACTTGTGACGACGACTGACGACAAATAATAAATGTAGACGGCCCAAATCGCCAATACTTAGTCAATTAAATGTATTTATGCCACAGTTATAAGATACCTAGAAAGACTCGTCAAAGTTGACAGATGATTTGCACGGGGTCGAGACAAATGAAGGTTCCCACAATCGCTTTGGTGTAACTCCTAGGCCATTACCGGCACGGCGACTATAACGAACAGAATAAGGCGTCAAGTTGAATAAAATTATTGAATTTTAGATCTCTTTCCAATCAGTGTCCATTACGGATAGGATAGATGATTTACCTTCGACCAAAAATTGTATCTCCATGAGCACGCATTGAGTTCAGCCACTGGAACACGGCCAAATGATTAGTTTCGTCCAACTCATCCTCGTGGTCCTTGAGAATCTGAAAGACTTGAAAATCCAACTTTCCTGGTTTTTCACTATATTGAACAAAATGAATCAGGCGGACATTAGCGGGAATGCAATAACAGCAATCAAGAAGTAATGAAAAATAATATTGATTGTTAACGGTGAGTAGTTAACGCACCCTGATAAATACACAGGCATCGCGAAGCAGTCCTCATACACGTCGTCGTCAGTCGGAGACGAAGGAGCAGTTTCAAAGAAATCTTCGGGTACCAGTTCCCCTTCAGGAGCTGGCCACATAAACTCGGAATCGAGAGACGATTGTAGTGACGCCTCAAAGGAATCAGTGTTTCCAGGGGAGCCGCCAAGCTTCCTTATACCGAAAAATGGATGACGACTACCAACACACTCCTGAGTTGTATCACCGTAAGTCCAAAGCTCGTCATCCAACTTTCCACTGCGATTTATGAGTTGTGCCGAAAATTTATCACATGTACACCATCTCGACTCAATCCTACATTTTGGATTCCTGCAATCTCCTCTGACTCCCGGAGAGGACATTCCGCTCCCGTCAAGATCAATGTTGTCAAGTCCTATTCACGAAAACGGAACAAATTAAAATACTGTTTTTGATTCCTCGCCAGTACAAGCCGATGTACTGCTTATGTTTAACCATTCTATATAATGCTTGATAGTAAATGTAAAGCTGTAGGAACATTACTGTTAATCAACTCGTCTAGCGAGTTATTGAGTCGGCGTGGCTCTGTGTCGGAGACCTCTGGCTCTGATATATTGTTGATGAAAACCTCCTGCAAGTCCTTCCTCTGAAATGTCATTTTAAATTAGTGTTAGAAATTGGCATTTTGTATGGTTTTTCCTTTTGTAGAAGTCATTTTTAAGATAAAATCAAATTATTTATATAATCCCACTCGATTAGTTTCCAAAGAACAAAAGTGCTGCTCAAGCATATCCAATCCTGTTTTTGACCTGAGGTCACAATAAGCCCCCAAAAATGGCCAATATTCACACCAGGGAATATTCATATCCCGACAGTAGTCCAGTGCTACACACTCCAATCCCTTTTCGACATCCCTGACGCGGAGGGACACATCCGTGTTCCTTGGTGAGCAGGCATAAGAAAATGACACATCCGTGCCTCGTCGTGACTTGGGAGAAAGCAGAGATTCATTAGGGGGTGGTGTTCCATGAAAGGTACGCCTTGGGCTACCAGTAGGTGTAATGCAGTGTCCATTTGACATGTTTCCTATAGTTGCACTACCTTCCTCATGACAAGGGGATGATACGTAGACCAGGCCCTTGGAACGTACTAACATTTTTCTTAGTTCTTTAGCTCTTTGTTCCTCCACCGGCCCTGCTATTGCCCGGATTTTCCAATTTGGAGGCTGGCTCATAAATACTTTCATGGTGCTGGATTGTTTAGGTAGTAGCTCAGGTTTGCATGGATCCAGCAAAGACATCTACAATACATAAAAATCATATTTGTATGTAAAGGTTACTGCCGAGCTTTGTGCTAATTAATTACATGGAATGGAAAAGAAGGGACTCACTGAGAAATCAAGAAAATTAGCTAATAAAGGTGGAGGAATAGCTTGACCCAAATCAGGAATGAATGCCACTTGTCCGATAACGGGAGGGTCTCCCATCACATCTTCATCCCTCCATATGGGGACCACGTAACGTTGCTTAAAAAAACGCCGAATCGCTTCAGACTTTGCTCCTTTCTTGTCATCCCGAGATCCGATTAC
>JAANSN010005426.1:0-12486 GCA_036850665.1 Dicranocentrus wangi | reverse complement strand
AAAAAAAGCGTTTAAAGAGCATTGAGAAATTCTACAAATGTCATTTTGACTTCATCCCATCCCACATATGTGAAGCATTGCTTCGCTGGTGGTACAAACAAACACAAATACAATTAGGAGCGCTACACTTTTTTTCTAATTTGCTCGTTCATCATAATCAAAAATGGACCTCACGTACAGGACCATAATTTTCAATTTGTATACTAAATCATTTCTATCCACATCTAGGAAATGTGTATACCGTTATGCTATATATATTTACTACTCACACGAATTACAGTTAACTCTTTCATCTTTCAGCTCATTCATTGTTTGAGAAATGTACAAGAATATATTGTACTTCTTTCCAATCTCATTTCTTGTATTCGTAAAACTTGAAGCGTATTATTGTAGTCCATTTTTCCTCAAAACGAAGTAAAAAGTCCGTCTAAAGAAACGGCAAAATCATCCTCATCCTTAAACCATCATCTTAATGCACAAAAGCAAGCATTATATTTCAAAAAAAAATTCGAATCTTTTCCTTTTTTTACAGTTTGACTGCTTCCTAAACAGTAGCTAGCCATGTGCCAGGTTCCCATTGTTTTTCAATTGATCTCTGTTTTTTTTTTTAAAAAAAGTTTTCCGTCAAAAGCGAAACCATTCTGGTTGATCAATAACGGGTTCAGGGCATCATATTTTCCTTCTGACTCCTCCGTATATAATTTCCAGCATGCAATGCAATCCCTTCATAATCCAAGCTTCTTTAGGAACTCATTGACTTTGATCCTTTTCAGATCCGATCATGATCACATGCATGCTCATCCGCAGTGATCTTTCAAAAAAATCATCATTGTTCGTTTTCTGACTTGTGGTTACCCACTATCGTTTCTAGCTGTCAGTAACGGATATTAGAGGATTTATTGTTAGACAGCTTGCGGTAAAAGTGATTTTTTTTTCTGGAAAAGATTGAAAAAAATGAGAAAAAAATCCGAATGGAATTAGCTGAAAGGGAAACTGGATGGATCCAATCCAACACTGGTTCTGGTTGGTGGTGGTGGTGTACCGCATAGCGGCGGCCTGTTTTCCGTGTTTTGTTACTAGTGGTAAAGATTTTTCCGGTCATTTGAGGATTTGTTCTGTAGTAATTAACGGGACCGCTTTGTTGACGCTGCGGCTCTTTTTGTGAACACACACTCACGGGAAAGTTTGATGATGTTGCTAGTTGGATATATTTCAGGGAAAAAAATGGGATAAGAATGTGGACGGCAAAGATTGCTTACGTTCCAGGTGGGCGGTAGTACGGATAAAATGTTACAGTGTGTGTATTAATCCGTGCAAAGACTAGTCACTGCCTCCTTGAGAGTCATCATCATCGTGTTTACACACATATATAAAAGAAACCTTTGTTTTTGTTGTTGTCTATCTCATCACTTCACATTACAAATAGTGATGAAAAACGAGAGAAAAAATCTGTGTTACATTTTTTTTGCATTGCGCGTTTACTCATATAATTACCAAACACCGTTGATGCACATTTTCACAAAATCTTTTAAGATACTGTGTGCTTGTTATAAAAATATATATATGTACATACCGCATACATCTCTACATAGTAATACTAGTTTACAAAAAAATACATGTCGAGCCGAGTGTGTTGTACGTGCAATACCTAAACTGGCAACAATGGATATGGATTGGCTAACGAAACCATTAGGTAAATCCACCTGTCCTCAACTCATAAAACTCCAAGCTTGACATATGGTGCACATAATCATAGTAAAAATTTAATTTCAGAGAAGATCGCATGACTCACTGAATTTGTGTAATATGTCAGGACACAAAAAAACCTAAGTCATCCCTTTTCCTCCAAAAAAAAAGCAGCACAGTTGTTTGAAATTGGTGCAGCTGCCTGTGTGATAGACGTAGACGTGAATTTTGGTTAAAAAAGTTAAGAGCAAAAACAACTTGTAAATACGAGAATATTGCACAAGGGAAACGGTAGTTTCGATCATAGTTTTTAATTCACCTACCAAATACGCAAGAAATCATTAATCTTCAGTAAGTTCAGAAGATGATGATGGACTAACAATTCTGGTGCGACATTATCACGGGACAAAAAATAGAAGATATCGTACTGGGTCAACGTGAAAATGTTTCAAGTTAATTGTCATTCGCTCCCAAAATGAATGAAATATTTTTCCCGTACCAAATATATTACGTTGTATTGTATTCTATTGTATGAAACTGTGTGGAAATCCACAATTCTCCAAATCATTTATTTTGTTTATACATCATATATAGTTTCACCATCCAAACAGTTCATTAGATTACACAGTTGACTGCTTGCATGATGCATGAAATGTCCCTGAAAGATACAAAAAACACTGAGGAAATGCCTATTTCATCCTATTGCATGCGGCTCTGTTCCAATTCTTATATGTACTGTATTTTCTCCATTTTCTTTGTAACAAAGGAGTGGATGGGAATAAAGAGGACTCCACCACACTCCACTTGAAATCATCCACGATGGGATGGGATGGATGGATACCTGCACTGTAAAGGGTTCCCATCATAAGGTCTCTCAGTCAAGATGAAGGTGGTTTGCCCGCCTGCTGTCTGTTTTACTCACAAGACGTTTTTTGGGATCTGACGTCACATCCGATTTCCGGCCAGCCGTACCAAACCAATATTAATATATATAAAATGTGTATGGAAGACACGTATTAAAGCTATATGGTCCTCGTCTAGCCCTCGCTTAGATGAAAAGCTCCCAGCTCTCCTAGTAATTTTCCCCTTCATTCAACATTCAGCCTGCATAATAAAAGGCGTAATAATACAAGTCAGAGATGATTAGTTGTTTTGTTTACGGGCACCTGTGTGAGCTTTAAAAGTAAGTTAGTGGGGGATGCACTATACAGCAGTATATTATATATATTTTCTTGTTTCTTTTCTCCAAACAGGATGTTCGACCTGCCCATCATTAAACTTAACATATATCAAACATTTGAGAATATCTATAACGTAACAAGTATATACACATTGCCAAAATAAAAAAAAGTAATTCTGCAATTTTTCCGCATAATCCCATTGCATCAGTTATATGCTTTAGGGCCAGACCCAACCAAATTATGCCTATGGACTGGACTGTAGGATAATTGTAGGAAAATTGTAAATTGATGATATGATTATTACGATATCTTGAAGAGAAGCGTTCCAGTTTTATACTACATCCGGTATACCTTTCTTGCAACTATATCGTATATCGTATCTCACTCTTCGCTCCTACTCCTAACTGTATCTGTGTACTGCAGTGAAATACATTTTCTCTCTTTCTCTGGACTTCATTCAACTATTATTCCTACTACTTCATGAGAACTTGTTTTCCTTCCAGTCACTCGTTTTAACACACTTTTAATTTGAAAGCAGGAAGAAGGCTTGGTTTTTATCCTGCAACTTTATCGTCAAGTGGAGTGTTGGTGTGGCTCGCTTCAAAAAAGCAAAAAAAAAAAATCTTGTTCACCTCGACAAGCGAGCGAGACACCAACAACATTCGAAATTGTGTGAGTGGCTATACCTGGCCACATTTTAAAACGTAGTTTAGTGTTTGTTTCCTTGTGTAAAAAATAGAATGAATGTGTCTCATTATTATTACGACTTGCACATTGCATGCACGTTGGATGAGTCAAGTCAAGAGAGAGAGAGAGAGGATGATGATGATGAGTAGAAAGCCCGCTTATTTCCTTGATGTATTAGCTTCCATCCCAGTAATACAAATAGTACTGGGGTTGCACGCTGAGCAATCTAATTGAATCTTCCGTAAGAATAATGACTGTGCTGTGCTGTGAGTGGGATATTCCATCGTATCAAATAGAATGATATATCAAAGAAAGAAAGATATATATATGAGCAAAGTGATACATAGTTATACTGATTTTTTTTCCTTTTATTCAGCTCAACTTTTCTTAATGACCTCAAGTCATATAATATATTCAACTCATTCACTAGTTTCTAAAGTTGTGGGAGAAGTAGGTGAAAAACTAAAGTCATTCCAGAGAGAAAAAAAAAAGTTGTTTGAGTATATCTTTCCCCCGTATCTCGTCTCGCTTCCGTTCCTCGCAACAATAACAAAAGAGAGAGAGAGAGAGAGAGACAACAAAGGCTCAAGTAAGCAACTACTTTTTCAACTCATTCACTAGTTTCTAAAGTTGTGGGAGAAGTAGGTGAAAAACTAAAGTCATTCCAGAGAGAAGAAAAAAAAAAGTTGTTTGAGTATATCTTTCCCCCGTATCTCGTCTCGCTTCCGTTCCTCGCAACAATAACAAAAGAGAGAGAGAGAGAGAGAGAGAGAGAGAGAGAGACAACAAAGGCTCAAGTAAGCAACCACTTGTACTAAACGGGGGTGTAAATATAGTGGAACAAAAAGTGAGTCACAATTATATAAAATTTTGCACTCATCTAGTCTTGTGCACTCATTTATTGGCTACACCTTGCCAAAGTTTATTCATCTTTATGCCAGGAAAAGAATAAAAATAGTGACTCGTACTCGTATCAAGAAGATTCGCAAAGTAATTGCACATGATGACTGCTTATTTTCTAATTTAAAGGGTACCTAGTCCTTACACAACTTCACCACACTCATATTTAGTAGTCATTTCATTGTATTCTGCTACCCTTCTTCAGCAAACCCATCTATTTCCCCATTTTCCCACTTAAAGTCGGGTTGAAAGACAAAGGCTCATTAGTCATTCTGCTAAATATTGTTCTGACAAGAGAAAAGGTAGCGACCATGTTTCACAGGAGTAAATACTCTTGTTTTCCCATCTTTGCCAAACATGATTACGTCGAAATATAATAAATAGACTTACTTACCCTTCGAGTAGTCCAGCCATCTGACCAAAAAACCCCTCCGATCGATCTATATTAACCTGTTAATAGGATTTGATCCTTTTAGTCCGCGACCCTGTGTAGCCGTAGCCGTGTTGTCGGTACGAGTAATAATAATATGCATGCAAATGCATAACAAAAGGTGATGTGATATGTATGGTGGCGTGTGTGCAACCGAAAGGCGATCTCATTTACCTGTCATCAGCCCATTATTGTACCCCTTTTATTGTGGGATCCATCCCTCAAAAGAAAACTTTTGCTCTAACCGGATAATCCCTTAAGTCTATTTGTGTATGTCTGTGGGCTCATTGTTCATGCACAAAAGTTGAATGTATGTATATGTGCGTATACATGCATAAATAATGATGCTGCATTTATTACCGTTTACCACCGTGAGATTAGTCTAATCACCGAGATAAAAATTCGAAAATCCTTTTTCCTCTAGCTGGTCGATCATGGATTCAAATTGGATGAGACAGTAGTAGTGCTGTGGTCCCTATTGCTTACATCAGTTTTATCAGGTCTCTTGCATGTAATTACAATGTTGTTAGCATGTACGATGGTGTGTGGTAGGTGGTATTAAGGGGGAATGGTAGTGATTCGGATGATTCTGTTCTGTGTTGTCTTATGTCTGTCATGCTAGATTTACATACAGTCCGTCTAGTCTAGACAAAAAGGAACTCACCGCGTGTTCACAAAACAGTAGTTGATTGAGAAAGGCTTGAAGAAGAAGCTAAAAATAATACACAAAACACAAGATGATGATCCATCCTCATCTCCTCGGCCAGAGTCGGACGGAGACTACACACATCGCGCTTACGTGATACAATTTCACGGTCTACTACTACATGGATATCCTTTTATGCAGATTAGCAGAGTGGCCAGGAGCATCGCCGCAACTACTGAAATCTCTCTTCGGACACAAAAATAATAATAATAATAATAACGGTCGGTGGGGTCAATAATGTATTGTTTGCCTTATCGGTAACACACACACAAGTGCCACCATTACACTGTACCACCACCGCCGCAGACAAAATGCAACATGCGATACTTCAGTTAGGTTCGCCGGGCTATTTTGATAAGAGAGGGATGATGATGATTTGGGAAAAGATGGTGATGATGATATCTCTCCTGTCTTTTTCACCAGCACAAATTGGACATCAACGTGGACCACCCACTCGCCTCACCTACCAGAGCAGTTCTTAGCACAAACAAGGAATTATGAAAATAGCCCTAATCTAATCAGCTCCTTAACGAATGGGACGGACATGTTGGGTGAGTGAGTGAGTGAGTGAGGGGCTTTGGCTTAAGAATAGGTAGGTAGGTATATATGTTCCATTCTGATATTTTCCTTCGGTTCGACACAAAATTATAATCAGATAGATTTTCTATATAATATGCTTATATACGTGCTATATAGAGGAGTTCTTAGCACAAACAAGGAATTATGAAAATAGCCCTAATCTAATCAGCTCCTTAACGAATGGGATGGACATGTTGGGTGAGTGAGTGAGTGAGGAGCTTTGGTTTAGGAATAGGTAGGTAGGTATATATGTTCCATTCTGATATTTTCCTTCGGTTCGACACACAAAATTATAATCAGATGGATTTTCTATATATGCTTGTATACGTGCTATAATAAGGATATTGAACAATGAATCCTAATCAGATCAAGATGGGCCTGACACACACTCACCATCAGATTGGATGCGTGAAGAGGTGATTACTTTGGAGGGAGTAAAAGAGACCAGAGGCCATCTTATTTGGTTTGGCGATCAAGCGCTGATCATGATGATGACTGTGATTGAATGAGTCAATGAGTGGGGTTTTGGGTTGAAGATCGTGTGTAAAAACTGACGAATTTAACTCTCGTGGAGAGATGCATAAGTAGCAAGACATGTATATAATCTATACAATTCCTACTAACAGTTCACATGTACAGATTCTGTCTTATCCGGGGTGTTTTTCAAATTATGACTGTGTAGCTGCTTTGTTATTGAAATAAGAGTTATAACCCGTATATATATTACAATATTATGAATTGACAGACCCCTTTTCTGCCCTTGTTTCCTTTATCTCGTTGGTGTTCTGTCATTTAGCCAATTAGCTCCTGTTGGCAGTTAACACCAAAAAATAATTGATGGGATGAACTTTGTTAGAGCTTGTATAAATACTGTTCTACTATATTAGAAAGCACCAAGTAATATTTACAATGTAGTACTTGCGCTTGGTTCACAATTCACATTTAAGTTTTGCTACGTTCCGTTTACGATTGCTGTCATATACGATCTCATTAAATAACCTATGTAACCTATTAAATGTAAATGACCTATGTAATTGTAATACAACCGTGTGGCTTCTGAAAGTTTTACAGGAGTGTAGATCTACCATAATACACAAAAGTATATTTATCATAATAATTTAATAATCAATCAACCGTATTAATTTAACAATTATTCTCCCAATCATTTGAAGTAAGCAACAGTTTAAGTTTAAAAATGAATGTGTCTCTTCCACAAAATTCTTGCATTAAGTGATGACAGGGTTCTCTGTTAGTATCCTCATAAAAACTTGAATTGCATTGTGTCATTTACAATACTATTGCATTTGGTTCCCTGAATTCACCACGACCTTCAATCAACTATACTCACTTTTCTGTTAATCAATACGAAATAATGTCAATAAACTCGTTAAACATTTCATGGGCGATGCAACAGAACTATTAAAATTCAGAATAAAATCGTGTCGTGTCGTTGGTATGATCCGGCCACTTGCGTACATTCCCAAAATTCGGCATACTTTAAAAACTCATCATCCTCAAGTGCATTATCTCTAAAAACACTTTTGTAATAATTTCTTCCTCATTCTTTTCTTAAAACAAGCCCTGTTTTTCCCGCATTCAATTGAATCCATTCTACTTTTTCCACTCATTATTCACCCTCCGCGCACTATCCATTTTGCCTTAACCTTGAAGTTAATTTTCCATCAAAGAATCAAATCAAAGTCCATCATCTCTCCCTCTTTTTATGCGTTATATATATATATTTTTATGTATGCAACCAACTTAAATTTTAATCATCAAAAATCCTGCTGACGAGAAGAAGAAGGGGACGACGATGAAGAAGAAGCGTCAATGAAGGCAATTATCCGAATGAGCATTTTGCTTGTTAAAGTGATTATATTGAGGTAGGTAGGTACTTTTTTCCAGGATACGTAACATAAATCGATTCCCGTGCATTCTTCTCTCCCACTTAAAAACCTACTCTGACAATGAGTACGAACACTCAAAAACAATGGAAAAAACTAGGGGATCTTCTTGCCTCTATTCTGTTCTGATCCTTTACGATACCCATTTTTTGCCTTTGGCTATTGTTAGAAAAGGAAGTGCTTACTCTACATTTTTCAATTGCATTATCATTCATTCCAAATGCACAATTTGTGTTAAAGCTAAAGGAATAATAATAAAAAGAGGGCTCTACTTCCATATAATGCGTCATTCATGGCTGTTCTGGAGAGTGTTAAGAGAAGAGGAGAAAACAAAATGAATTTTATATTATTTTTTTACATAAAAAGATGACTAAGAAAAGGGAAATTTTTGTTGGGAATAATTAAAAGACTGCTCCCTTCCATTCTTCCAATCTCCAGTGAGGCAGCAGTTCGTGGAGGTTATCATCTCAAAAGTTATACTAGGATCAGACTACTGATCAGAGCCTTTGATGACTGTTGTTATACGAAATAACTGTTTCGAATTTGATACAGTACTACCCCAAAGGGGAGATAATTGCTTCAAAAGAATCCTTTTAATGCGATGATGGTGGCAAATGCATAAAATCAGTATGTGTGAGGTTGAGGTGGTGTGGTGGTGGTGATGGAGGAGTGCATCACTGAATGGATCATGGATCATGATGGTGCATGCCGTATGTTGCCACAAGCAATTAGTTGTATTAAACGTGTTGGATCTGGATGATTTCCTTATTTTATGGCCCCCTCCTCCTTGAGACGAAACGATGATGCAGATATATGATAAGCTGGAGAGGAGACCTTCACTTCATCAGCTCAATCTCCCTTTCCCTGTATGTAAGTATATATTGCAACAATGAATTTGCCCAAACTAAAAAGGTAGAGGAGAGAAACGGGGAGTTACCCTAACTCGGACGGAGACAGGAACCCGTGTTGTTGGGTTGTTGTTTTGCTCAAGAATATACATACACAAGGAAATTACAAGTTTTGTTACGTTTTAATTTGCATTTGTGTTTACTAGTTTTAAACCTAATAACTAGTGTCGGGTTCTGGAACACGTGAAGCCAAAAAATGAATATACATGAAGATAACNGTTTTGTTACGTTTTAATTTGCATTTGTGTTTACTAGTTTTAAACCTAATAACTAGTGTCGGGTTCTGGAACACGTGAAGCCAAAAAATGAATATACATGAAGATAACGTATATTTCCATATTCATCAAGTCTACGTTAGCCATACGGTAACCAGATCAAGAGGAAAATATATAACTGGACCGGATTTTTTTAGTGCGCACATGTGCACACGCTGCACTGTTTTTTGCACACATCTCTCCCTCCCTCCTTTTCCTTGACTGTTTGATTGAAGCTACCACTTTCAGGTTTTTTTCTTTTCACTCACTCAGCTAGTAATTCATTCCTAGTAATGAGTCACTTGATTAGAAAAAAGAAGAAACTTTTTGCAGGGAACGAACGCGAAACTGGATTGACCTGTCCTGAAAAGATTAAGGGGTTCACGTGCCTTCTTCCTTATTTTCGCTTCAAACAAAGTGCCAAAGTGACTGGTTTTTTTTCACAGGCGCATTCCCTCACAACAACCAGGTAAAATAATTATCTTTTTTAATCCCATCTAGAATACTCATACTCATCATCATGTCTGTGTAATCATATATCCAGTTTTCATCAATCATCATCCTTTTGTGTATAACACATCACATATGAATGAGGGTCTTTTAGCCATGATTTTCCACAGGGTATGTGAATAAAAACTAGTAATTTTTGTAAATTTTTAGGTACATTTTGTGACTTTGAAAGTGCCTTTGGCTACTGGTCTATAATATCGCCATCGCTTTTTTGCAGCTGCAAATACAAGGCTTGAAGGAGGTGGGATATAAGAGCAGGGAGATAATAAAATGCAAAAGAGATGTGGAATGTGCCTTTTGTCTTCCTCTCGGTGCTCTGCTGTTACCCTTCTTTTTCATTTTTCTCCTCTTGTTGTGAGTGAGTGAGGTGATGAGGTAAATGCCACAAGTCAAAAAAATATGTTCTACCTGAAACTGATCTTATTTTGTTTTAGCACTTGCATAATAACTGTGATGAAAGGGGTATGCCTCTTTGCTCTTTGCACTCTCGGCATTCTTCCGTATTTTATATTTCACATTTGGGCTTTATATTATTATACCCTTTCGGGTTAAACTAGTTTTACATGATAAAAACAATAAATGGGAATTGTAAGGAAAAAAAGAGAAAGCATTTTGTATTTTTTGGTTAAGTTGATGATGATTCAGAAAATACCAGCAGAACCACAAAAGATATTATTTTACAAGTTTTGTTTGACTTCTTTTCAAGGCATCTCGCACATTTTTCAATCTTGACTGAACACAAAAACAGAGCAACACAAATTATTATCTCTTTGTGTGATGCTCTTTCTTTTTAAAATCTCAGAAATATGAGCAATCGCTGTGGTGTGGTGCAGAAAAGTAGTACTTCTTTTTTCCTCCTTTTGTGTAGCGTTAACTCGGGAGCAGTGCAGTGGAGTGAAGATGATATTACTAATGCTCTTCTTTTGTTATACTGCCAAGTCATCATGTTTGCTTCTTTTTTGTTTTGAGATGATGATGATGATGACTTTGAGCTCATAATACTCTTGTCCATTTCCGAACCGACCGACACTGTTTTCTATTCTCGCCTTTTTGTGACTGGACGCCCGCCCTGAAAACACCTTTTGTGTGAAACGTCATTTACTATAGGGCACGCTTATGACAGGAATCTTTTGTTGTGGATTTTTCTATTGTTAAAGGTAATGGTCAGCTCTGCCGAAGTTTACTACTGATGGTCTTTTGGCTTAAACTTGTTGGAGTTGATATGCCATTGTTTAAATCGGAGCCTTTTGTGTATTCTTTTGAGATTGGCCAGAGAATTCTGGCAATTCTGACTTGCAAGCTACGTAGGTAAGTAAAATGTGGTAGTATAGTTGCCTTTGAAGCATAAAAGTAAGTAATATTTTTTCGTGGCTATAATATTATCTCCTGTTTAATAAGCACGTACTTTGTGAGTTTTACAATTTGTTTGATGTCGCCACTCGTTTTCCGGTTTAGAATGCGAGATTGGGAAAAAATGTTTGAATGGCTGAGTTGAAAAAGGTTTTTGCTTTTTGCTATTCATGTATTGTGCCTGATGTGTCTTCGTCCAGGGGGGACTAACAAGTTCAACCCGCAACAACGTGAAGTTTTGAAGAAGAACACATCGTTTCGGAGAATCTTATGTGGAACGTTTAGGAAAATTATAGACATGTCTCATTGCGATAACAAATTGTTTTTCACGACTGATTTGACATATTATTATTGAAGGCTATGGCTTGTGTCTTTGGATAGAGAACAAAAAATGGGCTGGTTTGTAAAAGGGGATAAAGGTGTCATTATGCCGTATGCACAACATGTAGAACATGTGCATTTTATCTGGAACAAGAAGAGAAGCACATTTTCTCAGTCTGTAGTCTCCAGCAGAATAAACAATATATGTATGTTTGTAGGGTTAATTTTTTTTTTGAGAATCCCTTTCCCAGTAGAACATTACCTATATTCCGTTTTTCGGTATTCCAATGACAGGCAAGACAAGATCCCTTGTAAATCTTCACTGTATAATTTTTTTTTCTCCAGAAGGAAATTAATGGAATTTATTCATTTCTGACTGAACCCTTTTGTCATTCATTACACACCTTTTGTGAGCAAAACCCTTTGGCTTTACCTGAACCTTTCTCTTTAAGATAACAAGACAATGAAATACAGCAAGTGCGAGTGCGAGACATGATATTATTTAACATAGACTGAAAGCCACAAAAGTTTAACTTAAATATAAACTAAAGGTGTGTGCGTCTTCAATTATCATCAAGGGGCGCTAACAAGGATAACACTGTTGAGGAATACTTCTTCTACTTTTTTTTTACAGATAGCATAACAGTTGTTTTGGGGTACATTCATTTTATGTGCGTAATCATGATGGACAAGTGGTCAATCATTTCAATTTCCGCGTCAGCCGGGCTCACAACCCTTTAACCCAAAAAGTGGGTAAAGTCTAGATAGAAATTGATTATTTACTAGTCACAGGTACGCATACGTATGGAAAGGGTATATATTATGTATAGGTACACTATGTGCTTGGAAACTTGGTGTTGGTTCGGTTACAAGAGACAGACTTCTGTCTAAGGATATGTAGCAGTTGGCCTGAAGCAGGAAGATGAGTTGATGGAAAGAGAAAAGGGACGGAGCCTTTGTGGGTTTTACAGATTGAAAGAGTGGGTGCCCTTAAATATATATACACATGCACCTTTTGTGGTTTCCTCTTTTCCCTGGAATCAATTTTCGGCGAAGGAGCTTATTTTTTT
>JAANSN010005425.1:0-12487 GCA_036850665.1 Dicranocentrus wangi | reverse complement strand
CTTTTTCTTTGTATTTTACGTACTTTTCTTAGTACTTTACGTACTTTTTCTCTGTACTCAGCGAGCTTTCTTATTGTACTTAACGTACTTTATTTATTTATTCCAAAACTTTATTCCAGTTGGTTTAAACTGCAAGGAACATACCGGAACTGGGCATTGTCCACTTGTTTAACACTGAATGCATAAAACATTATTCATAATATTTTGTCATCTTCATAATATTTCAAAAATAACTAAAATACTTTTAAGGAGAAAAGTGTCTCGCAAATTTACCAAGCTTCCTTTCTTGAAGTGCGGGACAGGAACAGTGCCACATGTCGTTCCGAACCGTGCCGTTCCGGTACATATTTTGCCTGAAATAATTTAAAATCCAAACAAAACGTATGCTGGCCAAAACCAATTCAGTTTGCTGCAAAACGAGGTTGACTGCAAATGAATCCTCAATTACATTACCAGAGTATTGCAGAGCCTTTTCGTGGCTCGGCTATAATGCCCAGATTTCCAAAAGCCGTTATTCCTCCCGAATCAACATCATTCAGCTAGGCAATAATACATTATTCCCATCGAAGATAAAATGATAATTAAATTGACATGATTCAAAAATCAAATCGCTGATGACTTACATATAACAAGAGGGTGGACTCGCGGTCTCCATCTTCCGATAAGCTAGATTCCTCAAGTGCCTTCAACATTCAAGTTTCCCAACAAGACCCGATATAATCAATCAGATATCACCGGTGTGATTTTAGCATTATTATATTCTAAAATAATATTTTTAAAAAAATGCTTGCTAGTGCATACATCGGAATGCATTCCGGCATGCCTCCCAACCACATATTCCACCGCCTGGAAGCCATCCGATGCCCGGTATTGGTAGTCCTCCGGATTGAGAACAACTCGACCTAAAACCACTTGGCTAAGTTGAGCCAGTCCAGGGAGCTCCTCGTCCAGAATCCACGTGTTTGTCTCCCAGAAGGTGATGAAAGCAGAGAACTTGAGGATCCTCGGAAAGGACTTCCACGTGCAACGGATTAATCCTTAGCCACGGATGGGAGCTCCAGTCCATTAAACACTTCTATTTATGAACCTCATCCTGGGCATGGGTCTCCGGTCCGAGCATAAGCTCCACATGTTGATATTCACAAACTGCTCGTCGCTCCGCCCCCGGTACAAGTCGTCCAGGGCGACTTTTCCCTTGATCCGCCCCCTTTCTCTTGGAGTGCCCACTTCCTCAAGGGGAAGGATGTGGGAATACAAGCCAGCGTCAAACCGGACAGCCGAGCCGACTCTATCATGGCCAACTTTCTTGTCTGAAGGTGTTCCAACGGGACGGAGGGATCTCCTTCGGAGGAAGCAAGAGCAATTGCGTAATTTATCCAATCCATGGCGTCAACAAAGTTTCGCCCAAGTGCAGCACTCACTGCAATGTCGTGACACATTCTGGCGGTGAGGTTTACGGGCGTTTTACTGGAGAAGGTGAGCACCTCCACTAACTACATATAATATTAATTTACAAAAAAAAATCTGGAGGAAACATTGCCGCGAACCGGAAACGACAATTGATTTGTAGCTAATACAATTACCTTTTCAGGGGACAGAGTCAATCCGTGAATTTTGGAAACCACGACAATCGATGCTATGCTACCACAATGTCATAATCTCGGGCAGCAGGGCATCTTCGGTTACCGTTGGCCCTGGCCAGTAAACTAACTTGCCGAGCAGAATGTCCATATCGGATCTAGCGATAAATCATTCGAAGCACTAGAATCAAGTTGGAGGCAACAACGTCCAGAAGATCTAGGTCTTCCGAATAAAACTCTTTTATTAGCCCTCTCAAGTGAGTCATGGTGGATGACTCAAAGTCCTCAACGAATCCTTCAAGACTGAAAACTACAACGCGTATATAATTATAATGTGGTTTTGTTGGTTATGTGATATTATTTCATTTAGAAAGTGAATTTACTTGTGGACGAGAGAAGAGAAGAAATGATTCTAATCGACATAACAAATAAAGTATTAAACACTTTGGTGAACAATTTTGGTGAAACTAAAATTTTGTTTCTTTTGATTATGGGCCAAACTCTGGAGTCAAAGGCATAAAAGAATGATTTAAAACTCTTTGCAACTTGCTTGAACAAACATTTAATGTAAACTAGAAGTTGAATGGCAAAAAATAACAATTGTATGAAACAATTCAACAATATCAATTAATCTTCAAAATCCAATGCCGTAGACATAAATAGAATGACCCTTTGTTTTAAAATATATGATAATGGGACTGTTTTGTATTTAAAACTTGCAATTATGAATTAGTCAAAAAAATGTCCTTGAATGAAAACATATTGGTAGAAGTGAAATTTTATTATTACTTTTGCACGTACAGTTGCCTAAATGGGCATCTAATTGTAATTAACTTAGTGATCAGCGTCGAAAAATTATCATCCTCATCCTCAATTTGTGCATAAACTGCGAAACTCTTTTGAAAATGTTTACAGCTAGTAGCCCAGTTGCAAGCTGAACAACCCTCCTGTACATCATAGCTAAGCCGCCGCCAGTGCCCTTTTCTAAAAGAAAGGCAAGGAGGGCAGGAACTAGCCCTGCCGGCAATATTGTAAACACCACCCTTATGCTCCCTTTCAGATTGGATGGGTGGAATTGTTTGGCTTCAGGAAAATCCACGAATAGTCCTCTAGCCCGATAAAGTGCATTCCGAAACGTTTCATGCCACCTCAGAATCCCAGAGGTGGAGTAGATGGCTCCCAGTCTAACCAGAATTTTAGGGTTTACCCAATTCAGCAATACAATTCCGCTGGAAACCTGTCCCAGCACTTCCGTGCCAAATGACAGTGGTTGGGTCTCTTGTTGATCAGTCAGCCCGGCTCTCGCCTTGCTGTACCACGAGTGCACTTTGTCCATGGCGGACTCGTGCAGTATTACAGCATGTCGGGGTCGGGGGGAGGCAGACGTAAGCTCCTGATAAATAGCTGCAAGGGGATCCCCTTCAAATCCTCCCTTGTTCTTGCTCCAGTGCGGATAAATCCGAGTGTTGTTCAAAATGAACTGATGATTCCTGTGAGTTAGCAGATGAGGCCAGATTGCATTCTGGGAGGAGGCTCTCATGATCCCTGGGAAGTAGGTGTACGCTATTTGTGAAGCCACTGTGATCAAGTGGTATTTTCCATCAGAGTCTGGATAGTGTACATGGATTTGGTGACGGCCCTTTTCGGGGTTTGGGTAATAAGCTCGTAGTCCGTGCCATACGGATTCCCAGTCCACGGGGATTGGATATGACAGCTTGCTCAGTGCTCGAGAGAATATTTGGTAGTTGGAGGCGACCAGCTCGCTCAACTCCCGAAATGGGGTGGGCCGCAAAGGCGACACCAGCTTGGTAATATTTTCCCCTTTGTATGCGTTGCTAAGCACGACCGTCATGAGCATGTAGAGACCGCACAAGGGGCGCCACCGTTTCTCGTCCTTGAATCCCTGTTCAACCAGAGCCTTCCAGCTAGTCAGAACCTGAGCAACGTATTGATTGCAGAAGAAGAGGAGAGTCTGCCATTTCTCCTGTTTCGCTCCCATGGAAGCGGAAGCCAAAAGAAGCTGGATGCTGGGCATGATGACCACTACGATGGAGCCCAGGATGAGCCAGCTTGTAGAGTCGTATGCGGAAATCAACTCCTCAAACGGGAGTCTCCCTGGCTGCATGCCAGAACTGACAAACTTGAGGCGGAGCGGAAGGAAGCCGTACCTCATGTCGCCAAAGCGGTCAAACTCTGCGGCTACCATTATTCGTGGATGTATTACGTATTCTGACACTCTGTCGCCACAGCCACAGACTCTCCCTTTGTTGACCATGGTTTGAGTTCTGAGGACGTGACAAAAGTAGGATGAGTCGCCAATCCCGAACTCATTGTCCCGCTGGAAAGTAGCGTTTCCAAATATCGCAAATAGGAGGCCCACTTGGTGCATATCCACTATTTGACTTCCGACCCCAAAAATATGGGTTAACCTGGAATCTCTCCTTTGAGGACTGTAAAATCTACCAGTGAGCCCCTCATCATCATCAAACTTTAGAGCGGATCCCTCCAGTTTCCAGATGATGTTGTCAATGTGGGAATTAGCTTCGAGGATAGTGTTCATGATGAGCAAAGGACCTTCCTTGATAAGGCTCCGCCCGGAGTCCGCCATCATTATTAGTCGTGGAGCAAAGTGGTCCACGCAGTCGGGGGCGCAGTGACGGCACAGATGAAACACTTTTGTGATTTGAGCCATTTTGAGAACAGGAGCGGGTTTGGGTGCTGCTGGCGGAGCGAGGGTTTGAAGGTGGAAAAACTCGACGGCAGAACTGTACAGCCTGTTATTCCTCATTTCCACGAGAATCCCCTCCACCACATTCTTCAACAGATCGGGCTCCTCGGAAATGATTAGATGGTAGCGCCACCTATTTACAGCTACGTTTTGAAACCACAGATGACCAATCTTCCCGTTCATTTTCGTATTCCAAAATGAGCCGAGCCGGATCTGAGGGAGGTGGAGGACCAAAGGCTTTTCCGAATACGCCAGTTGGTAAAAGGAAGGAATCCTTGCTCCCTGGTGGTCAACGTAGCTTTCCTCCACGTTTGGTGGATGGAGGAAAACGTGCACCTCACAATTCCACGGGCGGACTCTCATGACGTTTGTGGCTGGGCGCACTGCTCGTTGTAGCCATGCGGAAGAATCAAAATCCAGCGTTTCATTTTCGAGAGGAATCTTTTCAAAGGGTACATGTACTACTGTCACGCCCTCCTTCAACGTGGCGACCACGACGTCATAGCCCGTGAGGACTACGGGCCGCAGGAATGGGTGGAAATTCATTGCTTCGAAGTTGAAAATGTGGAGGAGGAGGCAGGGGGAACAGAGGGTCAAGTGCTCATTCAAATTTGAAATCGACCAGGTTCCCTTGGACTCGGGATCCTTCAGCTTTTCCCGGTATCTGGAATACCAAACAGGTTGTCCCGCCGAGACACTTGTGGAAACTATTTGAAAGACCGTTGTCACTACAGGTAGAATAAGCAAGGCAGACATGTCGCGGTGGTTTGGATTTAAGCGGTGTGGTGTGCACCACTTGTTTGTAATTTCTCTCCAATTTATTTAAGTATTCTCTGATGCGGATTGTCACAAAGCGAAATCCGAGATCTGGCTGAAAAACTAAAAAACAACCGTTTTTACAAGTTAGTCAGTCAGTGTATATGGCATTGCAGTCCAAATTGGCTTTCTTCGCGTTGTTGAAAAGATCGATGCTATGCTGACGTATTATTGAGGAATGTTGGAGCCAAGCCACTTTTTCACCTGCCCATCTCATTAATTTTTGTCTGTCTTTGAAAATTACTTTAGCTGAAAACTAATTGATTTCGCGATGACAATAATGACATGTAGTAAGCTGTGATGGTTTTAGCTTCAAATTAATTTTTGATTGCTTAGGCACATATTTTCCCTTTGCGAAATATTACGTCAAACTTTCATATTCGATACTTGTAAATTGGAATAGTTGTGACGTTTTAAAAAGTAAATATTTTATTCGGCTTGTAAAAAATCTATGCAGCCTGCTCTAAAGCGTAAGTTTCCAAACGAAATATTTATATTCAATTAAAACCTTATAAAGGTATTGTATTCGACTTTTAGTGTTCTATGTCTGGAGGACAGCTCGTCTGGTAAAACGAACTTGAACAGGTATTATTTTGTTGACATATACTTGACATATCCCACCTAGGAGGGAATATGATTTAAAACAATAGTTTTTAAATTGAAATGCCAACTAGAAATTCACACCTCAACCGATTCAACACAATTACTAGAGACAAATAGGACCTCGGCAATGCATAGTAATTCCGTCTCCTTTATTCCATTTCCAGAGTACCTCCAGGAGTCCCGTATGACAACTTTGATCGAATTTTCCATAATATTAGTTGTGTTCGTAGAGAGGTGGCAGAGATACTAATTAATCCTCCTTTCCAATCGGAAATAGCAACGCTCAGTCTCATCAGGAACGCAATTAATTTCAAGCAAAAACAATATCTTCTCCCGCAGTGACAAAAAATTAATCAACTGTGGCTCCAACATTAATCATCATCATGTTGTTCAAATGTCCTACTCGTCACGACTGGACCTTGAGAACTTTCGTGGAAAAACTGGGTAGTGTAGAAATGAGTGGTTCCGCTGCAATATCGTCAGCACAGCTCGTCTGTTTAGCGCTTAGCAAACAAATTCTCAATACACATCTAATTTAAATTTAAAAACTCTCAACTAGCCCAAGCAAAATAAAGGCAGGAAACAGGAGAAAGCATAGAAAGCAAAATATAATTTTGGCAACATGATTAGCTTTATTGTTGCAGTTGTTTTTGCAGCCATGTTCCTTATGGCTCCCACGAGTTGCGCAGAAGAAGCATTCAGGCGCTATTCTCGATACCGGGAAAGGCTCCAAGATCCCGAGTCAAGAGGGACCTGGCTCATCTCAAATCTGAATGAATACCTAGCTCTCTTTCCAAATCCCTGCCTCCTTCATATATTTAACTTTGAAGGGATGAACTTCCAACCATTCCAACTCCTCCCCGTGGTTCTCACTGGCTATGACGCAGTGGTTGACCAACTCAAGGAGGGCATCTTTGCCATATCCGTTCCTTTTGAAGAGGTTCCTCTCGGGAATGAAACGCTGGACTTGTCGGACTGGGAGCAACGAGCACTCGGACCCGTCAAAAACGTCATGAAAGTTCGCCCCTGGAATTGTGAGCTCCACGTTTTCCTGTATCCACCAACCATCGAGGAAAGCTACATAACCCACCAGGGAGTCAAATTTGCTTCATTTTACCAACTACCAGATAATCAACTGCCATTCGCGTTCCACTGTCCCGCGATCCGACTCGCCCAGTTTTGGAACATCAATTTGGAAGACGTTTGGATTGGTGGAATACAGTTCCAAAATATAAATATACGCCGGCAGCAATTTCATCTTGTAATTTCGGACGAGATTGGCTTGTCGAGGAATGTGATGAATGGGATACTCCTGGGAATGAGTAGTTATAAACCATACACTTCTGCAGTTGAGTTTTTCCATCTTCAAGCTCAGTCCCCAGCTAACGCCCATCCTCCTCATCGGCATCATCAGTCCATCATCGCTCGAATCACAGAAATGTATCATCTATGCCGCCATTGCACTGCCGACTGCTCCAAGGAATTTGCTCCACGAAAAATTTACGACTCAAGTTGGCCCCCTTTCAGAGGGGATTCCGCCGGCGGGTTAATGGAATCCATTCGTGAGGCCAACTCCGTCACTGACAATATCATCTGGAAACTGGAGGATTTCAATGTGGGATTCGAGGAGGGGAAGATCACAGGGCGATTTTACACGCCATCCGCATCCTCCGGAACAAGTTCCAATAAGGCCCCTTATATTTTTGGAGAGTCAAGTCAAATTCAGGAACTGCACAACGCTGGTCTTTTGTACGCCCTATTTGGAAATGCAACTTACCAGCTTGATGGTGGCGTCGACGTTGCAGGCACCTCCTACTTTTGTCACACCTACAAGAAACAAGTGAGATTTAACAAAGGAAGAACTACCTGTGGCTGTGGCGACTGGTTGACTGAACACGTCATCCACCCTCGGATCCGCGTAATTGCCCAGTTCAACCGATTTGGGGACATGCGATTCAGCTTCCTTCCGATAAGCCTCAAATTTGTCAGTTCCGGAATGCATCCAGGCATGCTCCCGTTTGAGGAGCTGATTTCTGCTTACGACTCGGCATCCTGGGGGCTCATCCTCATATTCTCCCTTGCAATAATCCCCGCTATTCACCAAGCCCTGCTGGTTGACAACGAGAACAAGTCGAGAAAAAAATGCAGCTTGCTTGGTTGTAATCGAGCCATAAGCCAGATTCTGACTTCCGGGAAAACATTGGTTGAGCAAGGGTTCGTGGATGAGAAGGGGTGGCGACTTCGGCTAGTTGGCGGACTCTATATAATCATGGCTGTCGTGCTTAGCAACGCGTACAAAGGAGAAAACATTACGAGGCTGACGTCACCCCTGCGGCCCACTCCATTTCGGGAGTTTGACGAGCTGGTCGCTCACAAATACCAAATATTCTCTCAGGCCCTGTTTGACATGGAATACCCAATTAGGGTGGACTGGAGCTCCGTGATGAGTGGTCTGCGCGCCTATTACCCAGTTCCAGAGACTGGCAATCACAAGATCATTCTGGGCTACACCCACTTCTTGACCGATGGAAAACACTTCAACGTCGACATTACCATGTTTTCTCACATTGTCTACACACTTTACACCGCCGTCAGCAGCAGCTTTTCCTTTGAAACTTACTGGCCGCGGTTGTCAGGGAGGCAGCAGTGGGTTCTAAACCATACCAAAATCTTTCCGAATTGGATGATTCGGGACAAAGGAGGACGGTTTGAGGAGAATAGCCTGGCTGCCGTATATATAGATCTAGCCTCATCTTCCAGGCATGCTGTGATATTGCAGGAGTCGTCCATGGACAAGATCCACATGTGGTACAGCAAGTCAAGGGGGACACCACCAGACACAGACGACCTCGCCCCGCAGGAGAACTCCAAACCGTTGTCGTTTGGCACGGAGGTGCTGGGTCAGATTCAAGGTGGGATTGTGCTCAGGAACTGGGTAAACCCGAAAATACTTGCAAGACTGGAGGCGCTCTATACTTGCGGGATTTTGAGGTGGCATGAAGGATTTCGGAGTAGGCTCTATCGGGATAGAGGGCTCTTGGTGGACTTTCCTGAGCCGAGACAGTTTCACCCTTCGAGTTTAAGAGGGAGCATCAGCGTTCTGTTTGTAGTACTTCTTGCCGGTCTGATTCCTGCAGTTGCTGCTTTTCTTTTAGAAAAGGGTCCAGGGAGCTTATGCAGTATGTACCGGAGGGCGGTAAGATGCCTCCGTTGGGTCGCAAACAGTGTTTCCAAAATGAAGGCATATTTGGTAAGATTTGTGCTTGAAAGAGGATGATTATGATTAATCAAACATTTAATTCCCACATAGCCAAGATAAACTTGCCTCAAAAAATAAAATATTGTACGTGCACACCTAGCTGGTTTAAATATACTTAAAAATGTTAGATATTTTGACCATAAGATGGGAAGATAAGCCTGGGACGTAAGGAGAAGCTTCCCGAAAACAAGCAAAAAAAATTCATCTACAAGCCGAAGCTTCCTCTAGAGCGTCTTCAAAAAACCAATCAAATTCCACGGAAAACACAATTTGAGTAGCTAATTAGAAAAAACAAGATGAAATGCGAAATGAAAGCGGCAGCAGCGTGTCAATTTATTGTTGCCACATTTTCATCGCTGGAATTCCGGTTGTATTCCAAATACCGGGCTAAAAGCTTCAGTATCCTGAGGAGCCCAAGGGAACTCGACTCATTTACAATTTGAATGAATACTTGGCTACTCCGGATCCCATTTTTGCCAATTTTTTCTTGAATAAGATTAGTATATATATACTATATACGAAGTCTAAATTTCATGGATGATAATAAAATTTCAAAAAAGGTAAAGCCTGACTGAACACGACTATCTCCGATTGTAAACTTTTATTATCTAAGTCTAGTTTGGGGAAATACTATATAATTATTTTATTATGAATCTAAATAAGCAGTGGAAGCGACAAACATTTCCTTCCCGTAGAAGCAAACCCGTCAAGAAATATTATTATTCAAATCAATCCTAAACTAGCAATATAATATAATAAATGTTAAAGCGGTGAGCGTAACACAATTTTTGCTAAAACTACTGGATACCCACCAGGATTACCCATGAATATCACCAGTCACAGTCACCACCCATATCCCCCCACCTACTAACTACTAACTACTTTCCCACTAAAAGCAAGCTGACTGTTTGACACACACAAAAGTCAAAGAGGACCATGGGCGTGAGCTCATCCACATAGTTGACCGAACCAAGGCGTTCCCTCAGAGGCTGCAAGGACTTCACATACCGGACAGAATATTTCCGAATTTCGCCCTCCGTCCGTGGGATCACCTTGTCCCGAACAAAGGCCAATGCTGCAGCCGAGTCCCGATGAACCTTTCCGAAGGTGCCGATGCAAACCCCAATCGCCAGAACGTCAATGACAAAGGCAAAGACGAAAGTGACCAGGTGGAGCGGGGACATTTCGAACCCGTGGCTGATTAGAGCGTGGAAGCTGAGCACATTGAGACTGGTGGCGAAGCAGACAAACATCGGGATAGACACCATTTGGTTGATTCTATTGTAGAAATTGAGGAGTAGTTGGAGTTGCCTGTAAAGAGCTAGTTTCTCGTAGCTCCGCTCCTTCCAGGTGGGCCGGTTGAAGGAGCTGCGAAAGAGGCGAATTTGCCACCGGAACACACAGCTTTGGAGAAATGCGAGCTCCATGCCAATGAATGTAATGCTGCCCGCCATGTCAACTAGGAACCAGAAGGAGAGGGCGATTGAGCAGACCAAGATCAACTTTGAGTTCCATCCCCACTGGTCGTCATCGTCACTTCCGGTCGTGGCAGAGCATACCTCCAAGAGAAAGTGTCCGAAGGTGACAGAGGTGCAGGGTATTAGCCACCTTTGAAGTGCGTACCCCGAAACCATTATCGGAGATGCGGACAGTGCTCCAAACTGGATCAACTGGATGAGCCACTTGTTCTTCCGTTTTAGTAAATTTTCTCCTGAAATCCACCAGTAAAAAGCTTTTTTTTAAATAGGGTTCATTGATACTTTTAAAATAATATTTTGTGCCTACCTGTGCCGTGTCGTTGCTCAAACGTCAGTAGCAGATTAAACAGCTCCACGACTTGCTCCGCCTTACTCAAGTAAACCCACTTGAAGGCGATTGCAGCGTTGGAGCACCAAGTGTACAGCATTCCCTCGAGGGTCATGACGACCGGTTGGTTCTCAAAGTGCAGGTACAACTGAGTCCAGACGGCACCCGTGAATAGGGTGAATAAGAGGAGCTTGGCGTACTGCCAGCTCAAATTCCGTCGTTTGGACAGGATGAGGTGGTGATCGGAGGAGCGATAGGTGAACGGGGTCGTCCCTATTATTTCCTGGAGTCTCAAATGAGACTTGAAAAAGAAGAGGAGCTTTTCCTGGAGCAGCATATTCCTTCAGATTTCCTTTTGCAATTGAATGGGAAGGGAAATAATGATTGTGAGTTGGAAACTGAAATTCGTCAGGTATGACGCTTGCCTGTATAATTAATGTAGAATAATATATGTGAGTGTAGGCTGGCTTTTTGTCATAAAATGAAAGTGCGGAGAACTGAATTAGGTAGATAATTTTCCGAGGCGAATGTAAGTTTTTATAAATATTTGAAGACACTTCTGTTTTGCCTAGCTTTCGGTTAGGTTGGTGGATCATTGAAGCTGATTGCATGCCTTTTTAAACAGGATTGCATAAGTAAAGGAGCTTCAAGCGGGGGGACTCATTCCATTATTCCCTGACTTCAAGAATATGAGCCTCAAAATTTAGTATTAACTAGCTTCTCCGCCTAAAATCGCGCATATCAAAATGAAGCAAGGAAGGTCAGGTATAAGGCATAAAATGAAATGTTTGGCTTTTTAAAAATTCCTCGTCGGACTCGGAGCGGACTCTGAAATTTTAGGAAAGCCGTGTTCGTTCATATAGCATATAGGTGTGTTGAGTGGAGGGATGCTCATTTAATAATTTACAAATTAGCAGTTTGATTGACAGTTTAAAGCTTCAGAGAGGTGAGCTGACTTGGAGGTCATGTCCATCTTGTCCTTGGAATTGTTTATTTTTGTCATTTCAACGCTAATAGAAAGCCCGACAAAACTGACAATGGGTAGAACCAGATCAAACATATTAGCTGCTCAAATCAATATATGAAATATATATGCAATATATATATGCACTGGAGACCAAGGCAGGGTTTAGAAAATCCGGGATTGGAAAGGATTATTATGTGTATGTATGGAAAATAATCAATATTTTATTTGAAGTAGACTTAAAATTTGATTGATTTTACAAATACAAAGGAGTGCCGGGATGGGATGCTATAGGGATTTATGAGCAAAACCGCATTGGTCACGTTCGTCCTCAGCACGGAAAAATAATTAATGGGCGTGTCCCGATTGAAGACGAACTGCATTCCAGACCGAATCGGCAGCATCCGCTGAGAACGCCAGCTAACAAAAAAAATAGTTTCTGTGGCTCCGACTGAAGGAATGGAGTCCGTCCCGTTACCTCCCCACAAATTGGCTGCTATCGTCACAAACGGAGACTATCAGCGGGATAATGACACTGTAAATCCAGAGGGCGACAATTCCTGCAACCAACGCTCATTGTTGCTGAAAATACAAAAGGAGCCTTTCCCCAACATTTGATTGTCATCCATAGCATCACAGTTAGCATAATTTAACCACATGACATGACCAAGCAGAGCACATTTCGTACTGCAAAGTCCGCCGTTCCGAGCAGAAGCCTGAGTTGGGTGTAC
>JAANSN010005424.1:0-12488 GCA_036850665.1 Dicranocentrus wangi | reverse complement strand
CTGATGAATGAAATTATACTTCATCAGTGCTTCATTCATAAATTATGCAACAATTTTACAACTTTGGGAGTCGCGATGGATTCTGGAATGTCCAAGCAAGCATCCTCGAAGTGGCCCCACCTTCTTAGAGCCCTGGTTTCATTGACGACCGTAGCCTGTCCAACCATCTTGGACATATCCTTTGTGTTACAATTTGTAGCGAAGGCAGCGACAGGGTACACTATTTTAAACGTCCATATCTCAAAAACGGTTAGGAATTCGACACATATGAAGAGAATCATTTATGCTTAGAAAGCCTCAAGGAATCCATATACGTAGTTTGATAGAAACATGCCGGGCCACCCTGTATAGGAAGGATTAAAAGAGCTTATAGAATATTCTGGTGTTTGAAAAAAAGGAAGACATGAAAGTCATTTTGTGTAAGACAAGAAGACACACATTGTAATGAAATGTGGATGTATAGAATATAGTGTTGATGTTAGTCGGATACAGACAGATACATCATCACATCACTATCACAAACCGTTAGTACATATTATTATATTACAGGAAAAAATGTGCTTGTCATGGTCATATGCCTTTTTTGTATGACAGGATTTTACGTAATGTGCTGTTTTCGTTTTTCGTTATCTCTGCCAATTTTTCGAGCATGCGGTATGAGTATAAGACTAGCATGTGCATGCATCAGTGCCGCATGGCGAGTAGTCTCGGCCCGGATGAAGTGTGCTTACTTACAGTAAAAGAAATTCACTTAATTAATACTTGCAATTTATTCTTTGTTTGGTTAAAAATTTCTTTCGAGGATATATGTTGTACTGAAACTGATGTGAGACGTATATCATCGATCATCGATTTGAAGAATTTCAAAGAAAATTCTGATTTGAAGTACTGGAACTTTAGAAAATATATGCTGAGCCATTATAAGATGGAGATAACAGTGATACAGGTCAAACGAGAAGCAGGCGCACTGATGTCGAAAAGTATTCAGTTATTCCGATGCGCTAGACGCATGTTATGGTTGGTTTTTGGTAGTAAAATATATCGAATCGATAAACTATTCGTAAGTTTTGCCGAGGAGCATATAAGTAGATTGAAGATGATAACAGTGGAGTTTGTAATTTGTAATTACTTGAACACCGTGAGGTGTAAAAATTGAAATTATGGACAATGCATATTCACCAATGTTCTTCGCTTGTTTTTTTAAAATGTTTCTGACCCCTATTTATAATGGTTCGGCCCGGGTGAATGTCACCCCCAAAACGAACGCGTAGTTTCGGCCCTGGTATACATATACGGAGAGTGAGCCATATGTCCAGGTACAGAATGGGCTAGGATTGGATGTTATACCCAACTTTGGGATATCCGTCAGAAAGTACATGTGAAATGTAATAATAATATACACAAAACGTTTCTTCTAATCTTTTTTGCATACACAACTTATTTTTCCAGAATAAAAACTTCACAAAAAGCACCGTCCAGTCCAGTATATAAAAACGCATGACGATTATGACGAAATCAAGAAGAGCAAAAATGAAAGAACTATCATGTACATACATACCTATTCATATTACATACTACTCAACTCACACATTGACATCATGACATGCACACGGCACATTCACAGCAATCTAGCACTACATCTACATAACGTTAATGTACAAACAACAAAGCAATGTGTGGTGAGACACGGTTGTCTGCTAAATTTTATCCAGAGGTAATTCATATACAGCTATAGACGTAGGACGGAGTATAATACTAACCATAAAAACCACTTTAGCCTGTAAATGCTATATTGTAATTCGTGTGCAAAAAGTCATTATTCTTTTTCTTTCAGGGTTTCAGGTATTATTGAGTAGTATAGGTAGGTAGACGCATTCACGTCCAACATATAAGGCATAAGGTATGGAGCAGGAATACGATAATGACTGATGCTACGATAATTAAGGTATCCGGAGGATGCTTTAAAATCAGTTTCACTCAGGCTTCTGGACGAGGAGGACGTGGTGTGATATAAGGGGAACCATTCATGCCTTCAAAACGATGTAGCCACTTTTTTGTGCCTGTGTGTTACTTACTGTTATACCGGCTACTATATTATTACTATTGAATTGACAGTAACTACATGTTGTGTGTGCGCCAAGTTTTTGTTCAGGATTACTGAAATTGAAGGTGAGACAGAATTTTCAAGGATATTTTTTCTCACGTTTCATTTGCCGGTTATGGTATTATAATATGGACTCGTTATAGAGGGATGTGGGTAGCGGTAGAAAGAAGGCAGGAGGTTTTAGGATATGTGTATGTAGTGAAGCAAATTCGCAGAATTTTTTAAGTACAACTTGCCCTTCAGATTATTCCATCAATTTGATTAAACATACCAGTTTTTCTTCGTGATTCTAGGAGAAAATGAATAATAATTCATTGTAAATACCCTTCATACTTCATAAAAATTCAGAGTACACACCGCATGCTGCGCTCTCACTCTCATTTGAAGTAAATAAATGTGTATATCGTGGTATGCTAAAGAAAACGTGTGAGAGTGTGGCCGCGAGCACCATAATCATAATCTCAATCTTCAATCACCAAATTCATACAGTTGAAAGCACAATAAAACGCTCAATACTCAATATCGATATCCAGTGGTTGATAATTTAAAACATGAAGTTTATCTAGGTCATTTTTATTCTATGTTAATGTTATATACAACTGCAACTTTTATATATTTCCATCTCCAAATTATGTAGTGTGCGCATTGTATGTGTTGCATGCTGCGGTGGTGATTGCTGATGTGTATACTGGAGACTGCATGGACTACTGACAAAACATGAATTCAGCCGGAAACTGTCAGTCCCACCCCACCCAATCTTCTTCCAATTCAGTCTCGTAATTGATCTAGGGAAAATCCTTTTCCCAATGATATTCATTCACTCACTATTATCATCATACATTCGCATTTCGTATTCACAACTCGTTTAAATTGGGTGTAAACGACTTAAACGCGTTATCAATAGTTATGCTAAATTGCTAAAAACTCGTCTACCCAGTTAAAATATTTTCGCTCTGGAAAATTGGCCTGTGTCCAGCTTGTCTTGCCCGTCACGTTTCCTAATGCATATCATCACACTTTGCTCCTGGCTCCGCATTCAAGACATCCAAGACAAAGCCAACTTCAACACAGAAAGTGTGTGTGGTATTTGTATATAGGATGATTCACAGTCTGCTGCGGTGCGGTGGTGGTACATAATATTTCCGGTTCCCCCGATCTCTCCATAAGAAGTCTGCGAATCATGTGTTTTTACCTTTGCGTGCACCACACTGTGCAGTTACATAATAGAAATAAGAAGAAAGAACAACAATGTACACAGCATGTCGTCGTAGTGTCGTAGATCTCATTCCGCTTCATTCTGGTAAAATAAAAGTTTTTAGGAACCACGCCCGAAGCGTGACTAGTTAATCCAAGTTGGGCTAGTTATTGTTATTATATCGGTGGGGCTCAATTAGTCCAGTGACTAATTGGTTTTATACATAGCATTTATTGTTGGTTCATATTCTGTTATAACGAGAATGTGTCAGTTTAGAGGTCGCCAATTGAGTGGGTGAGTCAATTTTGAAACCTAGACGCTTCATTTTTTACTTATTCTCCCGAAACTAAAGAAGCCAACAAGATTGACTGGGTGTGTGGGTCACGGGGTCATCGTGTCGTCAGTAATGGATTTGTATTTTTTATTTTAAAATATGAATCAGGCTGAGGTAGCAGATCCAGATGCATAAATAGCTGGTAGGTATGAGGTGTGAAAAAATAAGGAGCGCTGGACATGGACATATATGAATTTAACTTTGGGTGGCCAAACGTATTTATAGGTCCAATTCCAGCAACAGGCAGATGGTGCGGTGTAAAGAGTGGCGGTGGTAGTGGTAGTGTGATAGGTTTTCAAAAAGCTTTATTTATGGCATGAGGGCAGGTCGGTAACATCTCAACTCCATTTGTATTTGTGCCGTTGCCGTTTTAAGTATAGAACACTGTTCTACATTTCATTGCATTGATAACTTAGCAAATACAAGTGTTGAAATATATATGTAAATGGTAAAAAGGTGAAAAAGAGCAGGGAAGTTGACAGTTGACATATCAAAACATTTTTTTAATCTTTGGTGGTGATGTTTGCATTTGCCTGTGCGGGCTGGCCAGCGTTTGTTTGGATAACGAGTGATCGTGTTCGTGATCACTGTGATCAGAGTGATGTGAGGTTCTGGTGGTTGGTGGTGCTGTAAGGATTTTCTGGCATAATCAGACATAGTTTGCATATTGCGAAATTAAATGACATCCATAATTTGATTCACAGGCGTTATTGACAGTATACTTTTATTTTACCATGATTCGGAGCAGCAGCAGTGCTTCTTTCGCTTATATCGGTACTGTCTGTTCTGTGAGTGTAGTTTTCGAAGCGGTGAAAAACATTTTCACTAAAATGCACTTCAGTTCGGCGGTGACGCGTGACTTGTGCCTATCATGATGTGTCATCATGTCAGAATCAGAATATTTAGAATGACATTCATAATATAATGCTAATGGGAAACTGTGTGATTTTGTTTGTCGTGAGGTAGAATGGGAATCTTCTCAATCTTGTCCAAACTGTCTAATATCGTTGGCTGTAAAGCTTTCATGTTATTAATTTCATGTGTGAAAGGATGAAAAGGAGTGAATCCTGTAAATAATGTCATTTAAGGTGCAATCTTCATGATGGGAAAGCCAGTGCATTGGGGTTTGCATTGCATACTGTGAAGCATTGGGTTTTTTGGAGAATTTGGTAAATGTTTATCGATCCAACAAAATGAGCTTCACTCCATGCTCAATACCCGTGTCATATAGAGGAGACGACTTATTAGAGTTATATACATTATACGGTAGACTCGGAACAGCCGAAGCCGGCTCAGCCGTCGGCAGTTCATGCTTTAATAATGAAATGATTGAATTTGTTAAGATGACGTGTGTATATGTATCTTACGGAGTCAGTTCTGGATTGGAGTGTTTAAATTGGCAATAACATTGAAATATTGAATATGTATTAGGGTGTAAAGAAGTACGTTTTAGACCTTATTCGTGACGTAATTATTATTAATTTGTGTTTGCAATTTCTTTTTTTTTTCCTGTTTTAGTGACCGCGTCGCAAGGGGAGTAGTGGATTGATGATGGCACTTGTGCTGAAATCGAACAGTATTATTATATTCTAATCAAGCAATTTTTGGAAGCCTGGCCTAGATTCAAATATTCAGTCGGTGATAGAAACTTAAGCTTTAAAGGAAAGGCGAAGACTGCTCAGCGAGGGGCAGTGGTACTCGTCGTACCTGGATATTCAAAAAGTATACATACTGACAAGCGTTACGGCTAACGCTCACTAAACTCGTCCATTATGGAGGAATTTTGTGGCAATAGTAGTGAGTTTTGGGTAAGTAAATATAATGTATAAACTGAAGTGCAGGCTTTTATAATATTCAATTCACGGGTTTAAATTAGTTGAGTAATAAATTATTTTTTACTTTGCAGAACTCAAACATAACGTGGTACAGTGATAAACCTGATTTTACACCTTGCTTTGAGCAAACAGTACTTACCTGGATACCATGCGGGTTTTTGTGGTTCTTTGCCATTTTTGAGGTGTTCTCAAAGTTCAGACTTTCCTCACAAAGAATACCTACGACTCCCTTGATTATTCTAAAATGCTTGGGCACGTGGGCCTTAATTATTGTTCAACTTACTGGTCTCAGTTTCACCTTCCGCCTGGAGAAAGATAATTATGCTATTTCCCGTGCCGAGAGATACTCGTCAATTGTCAAAATTGCTAGTTATGTAAGTATAAGTAGAATGGAATTTAATGCATTTAAGGCTACAGGATTTTATTATAATGCAAGAAATATGGTGAATGTGATCCTTCTTTCTCATTACAGATGCTTACATTTTTACTACTCATGTTGTACAAAGCGAAAGGTATACGGACCTCAGGTGTACTTTTCCTATTTTGGGTACTCTCCACAATTTGTGAAGTGTTCCCCTTTCAAACAGTGCTGAGAAACAGACCTGCAGATGGAGACGATAAAGGCAGAATTAATTTCCAAATTCAAATGGTCAATTACCCACTTGTTGTTATAATGCTACTTCTCAATTGTTGGGCGGATGCCGCTCCGATCCGAAAACCGAAGAAAAAATCGTCAACAGTGGAAAAGGATCATCAAAATGGAATAGCTTTAATGACCTCGGAAGTAACATACAGCTTCTCGCAAGACAACAAACCTTCAACTGAAGAAACGCGAAAGAATAAACCGTGTCCTGAAAGTGGCGCTTCGTACCTGTCAAAATTGATATTTTTCTGGTTTGAGTCTTTGGCCTGGAAAGGTTGGAAGAATCCCTTGGTATACGAGGATTTGTGGGAATTGAACGAGGAAGACTTGTCGAAAAGCCAGTATCCAAAGTTTGCCAAAAATTGGAAGGCTGCTGCAGAGGCGTCGGGCGGCAAAAACGTCAGCGTTTTCCGTGTATTAGTTCAAACATTTGGAACCCTATTTTTGGCAGGAGCCGTACTTAAATTCGTACAAGATTGCTTGACCTTTGTACCTCCTCGTATTCTAAGTTTGCTAATTTCGTATATTAGAGATTCAGAGGAAGAAAACTGGAAGGGATATTTCTATGTTGGCATTCTTTTTGTTACATCAATAATTCAAACCGTATTTTTGGCACAATATTTTCATAAAATGTTCGTACTTGGAATGGGAATCAAATCGTCGATGACTAGTGCAATTTATCGGAAAGCCTTAAAAATCTCGAATGCTGCCAGAAAGGAATCAACCGTTGGGGAAATTGTGAATTTGATGAGCGTCGATACTCAACGACTCATGGACCTCGTTGCATATCTTAATATGCTTTGGTCAGCCCCTTTTCAGATTGGAGTTTCCTTATACTTCTTGTGGAACACTCTTGGACCATCTGTATTAGCTGGAGTCACCGTAATGGTGTTGATGATACCTATCAATGGCTGGCTCGCCGGGAGGGTTAAGAATCTAGGAATTCAGCAGATGAAGAATAAAGACGGACGCGTAAAGCTAATGAGTGAAATTCTCTCTGGAATTAAGGTTCTCAAGTTGTATGCATGTACGTTATGACGCGTAACTTAAATTCAACCAAATACTTCCATTTGAATCTGGCCCACTCATTAAACTTTAATGATTAAAGGAATTGTTTAAATATGTTAATTTTTGATACAGGGGAACCATCCTTCCAGGGTCAAGTTCACAAAATTCGTGGAAAAGAGATGGAAGTATTGACGAAAGCTGCATATCTTCATGCTGGAACGTCCTTTTTGTGGTTGTAAGTATAGCATAGCTTATAGCTATCTTTTTACTCATTAATTTTATAAAGATTTGTAATATTGCTTAATTGTTATTTTCTCGGTTGTGCTTAATACGACAGCTGTGCTCCGTTTGTGGTAAGTTATTCCATGCAAAATAGCTGATAAAATGGCAATGATAGTGGTAATTTGGTAATGTGCCACATTACCACATTAAATGTGGTTATGTTCTGTACTTTCACTCTTTGTCTGATTGTAGGTCGCATTAGTGACATTCACGACATACGTCTTGATCGATGAAACAAATGTATTAGACTCCGAAAAGGCGTTTGTTTCACTAACACTCTTCAATATCATGTCGATGCCTATGAGCATACTGGTGAGTCCAAATTAACAACTATATAAGTAAATAATGCGAGATTGGTTAAAGGAGTTGGAGTGTTCTGACAAAATAACAATGTTTATGCTTTGTCTTTACAGCCTATGATGATTGTGATGTCCGCTGAAGCAAGTGTCAGCTTGAAACGCTTAGGAAAGTACCTGAATGCCGAGGAAATTGATGAGGATGCAGTTGATCACAAGTCTAATGACGGTAAGTTTGTCTGCTAGCTCTTGTAGTTAAGGATTAGTTTACTTTGTACACAACTATTGTGTTATCTATTATAATGACGATATTTTATTGTAGATGATCCAGTTGTGGTTGATAATGGTTCATTTTCCTGGGAACCTGAAACTTGTACACTTAAAAATATTAATCTCCGTCTAAAACCCGGATCTTTGGTGGCCGTGGTTGGCACAGTGGGTAGCGGGAAGTCTAGCTTACTCTCTGCCATTCTGGGGGAAATGGTAAAGGTGTCAGGGAGAGTCATTTCTAAAGGAAAAATTGCATACGTTGCACAACAAGCTTGGATTAGAAACTGCTCTTTAAAAGACAACGTCTTGTTTGGAAAAGAATACGATAAACAAAAATACAACAAAATCATTGATTGTTGCGCGTTGAAGCCAGATCTTGACATTCTGCCTGCTGGAGATCAAACTGAAATTGGCGAAAAAGGAGTGAACCTGAGTGGAGGCCAGAAACAACGGGTATCTGTGGCGAGGGCTGCATATTGTGATGCAGATGTTTACCTCTTTGACGATCCGCTGAGTGCTGTAGACAGTCACGTCGGGAAACATATGTTTGAAAAGGTGCTTGGTCCCCACGGAATTCTGAGTGGGAAAACCAGGTTGTTGGTCACTCATGGAATTACGTATCTGCCACAAGTGGACCACATCGTTGTATTGAAGGATGGTCAGATCAGTGAAGAAGGAACATATAAAGAACTTCTCCAGAAAAAAGGGGCTTTTGCAGATTTTCTTGTTCAGCATATTGGGGCTGAAGATGACGAAGAATACACCAATGTAGTAATGGAATTGGAGGAGGCACTTGGAGGAAGAGATAAGATTTTAGCTCGACAGCAATCCCAAATTTCTGATGATGGCTCAGGAGAAGTCACCTCCAGAAAACGAACAACGTCAATAAGATCACAAACCGATAGTCATACCCCAAGTCCGTCGAAGAGGTTGTCATTAACACCTAAGAAGGAGGATTCTCTAGTACCTAAAGATAAGAAGAACAAACTAATCGAGGCAGAAAAGGCAGAAACTGGGAGTGTCAAAGGAGATGTTTATATTCATTACTTCAAGGCGGTTGGAATCCCAATGGTTTTTGCTACAATGGTGTTTAGCTTGGTTTCACAAGGGTTTCAAATTGCCGGCAATGCATGGCTGTCGAAATGGTCTGAGGAACCAAAGAAAGACGATGGAACTATCGATACGTCAAGAAGAGATATGTATTTAGGTGTTTATGCAGCCCTCGGGTTCGCCCAATGTAAGAATTAATTTATTTGTCAAGTTTCCTTCAAATGTATGGTGTTGCCTGATTCTGTATTTGTATATATTTGTAAATTTTATAACCGTTACAGCCATTGCAGTTGTAATTGGAGCCGTTGTGATGGCGGTTGGAATGTTAAAGGCATCTGCAAACATGCATAACATTATGTTACTGAATGTTCTCAAGAGCCCAGCCTCGGTAAGTTTTCAAATTATTATATAACTTGCTGAATTGGATGTAATAACTACATACATTAATCTTGGTCGTTTGACTATTTTAGTTTTTTGATACGACTCCGCTTGGCAGGATAGTGAATCGCTTTGCCAAGGACGTTGATGTGGTACGTGGTGTCGGCTATAAATACCTATATTATATACCTATATATTATTGTGCTGTTCACATACAATCCTAAAATATTTATTTTTGGTTTTAATATCAGGTTGACAATCAACTGCCAATGAATGTTCGATCCTGGCTTCGGTGCTTCTTCCAAGTTTTTGGTACTATTGCTGTAATTTCGTACAGTACTCCAATTTTCTTAGCAGCAATTGTTCCACTTGGGATAGTGTACTTTTTAATCCAGGTAAAATATGTTTTCATTTATACCCGCAGCTTTTATACAGTATCTAGTAATTGAACCTGAAGTAATTTTTATGTGTATATTTGTTTTATGCATATGTTTAATAGCGTTTTTACGTCGCCACTTCACGACAGTTGAAAAGGTTGGAGTCTGTCTCCAGGTCCCCAATCTACTCGCATTTTAGTGAAACATTGTCAGGAACATCGACAATCAGGGCCTATTCGAAGCAGATGGCATTTATCTTGGAGTCTGAAGACAAAGTTGATTACAATCAGCAGTCATATTTCCCTTCAATTGTTGCAAACAGGTTGGGTGATTTTGTACTAGGAGTAGAGTGAACGCTAATGTGTGAATAGTTTTATTGTAATGACTTTTTCTTGATACACAGGTGGTTGGCCGTGCGTTTAGAAACCGTCGGAAATCTTATAATC
The DNA here is from genome assembly GCA_036850665.1 of Dicranocentrus wangi. Lineage (NCBI taxonomy): Eukaryota > Metazoa > Arthropoda > Collembola > Entomobryomorpha > Entomobryidae > Dicranocentrus > Dicranocentrus wangi. The sequence goes on along the minus strand of JAANSN010005424.1, from coordinate 2,270 downwards.
TTCTTTGCTGGGTTATTTGCTGTTCTGGGACGAGATACACTGGATGCGGGCACCGTAGGTCTTTCAGTTTCTTACGCGTTATCGGTCACCCAAACTCTTAACTGGTTGGTTAGGATGACATCCGATGTGGAAACAAATATTGTTGCTGTCGAACGAATCAAGGAGTACAGTGAAACTCCACAGGAAGCTGAATGGGAAATTTCAGAAAGGAAACCGGACGAGAAATGGCCTGATCAAGGATTGATTACATTTGACCACTATCAGACTCGGTATCGTGAAGGTCTGGACTTGGTTCTTCGTGATGTCACCTGTAATGTTGAACCTGGAGAGAAGGTTGGAATTGTTGGAAGAACCGGAGCAGGAAAAAGTTCGTTAACATTAGCCCTATTCAGACTGGTGGAGGCAGCTGGTGGCAATATCACCATCGACGGACATAATATTGCAAAATTAGGGTTGCATGATGTTCGAGGACGTCTCACAATCATTCCACAAGACCCTGTTTTGTTTTCTGGGTAAGTTTAAAATGTTTACTTTGTAAAGTACATATGTAGAATGTGTTTATGAGTACTTTGTAGTGGAACGTAACCGGTATTTTTTATAATTCCTAGAACCCTCCGATTTAATCTGGATCCTTTTGAGAGGTATTCAGATGATGAAATATGGCGTGTTCTGGAGTTATCACATTTAAAGACTTTCGTTGGTGGGCTCACTGCAGGTTTGAGCCATGAAATAAACGAGGGAGGTGAAAATTTGAGGTAATGAGAATATTTTTATATGCTCCAATTATCATTATCATATATAACTAAAAGCGATTATATAATGCCTTGTATAAATTTCTCGTTATATAGTGTTGGCCAGAGACAACTTGTATGTTTGGCTAGGGCACTTCTTCGTAAAACAAGAATTCTCGTTTTAGATGAAGCAACAGCTGCCGTTGATCTTGAAACTGATGACTTGATTCAAGGCACAATACGATCAGCATTCAAAGAATGTACGGTGTTGACCATAGCGCATCGTTTAAATACAATTATGGACTCCACCAGGTAAGAAGCGATAAATGCCTCAAGAGATGGTCAAGTTCATTGAAAGTATAAATTAATATGATTTACTGTTTGTTTCTGCAGAGTAATGGTCCTTGACAAAGGTGAGATAAAGGAATTCGATACTCCGTCCAACTTACTGCGTGATAAGAAAACAATTTTCTATGGAATGGCGAAAGATGCTGGATTAGTATCTTAATTAGTTATTAGTTATGCGGTAAAGTTAGTATTAAATTCTTTATGAACTTGGATTTTTTGATCGTAAGTATACTTCTGTACGCACTTGTTTGTCGTTCTTGTTTGCAAAGTACTTCAGAATATCTTCTCACGTGATGTCCGTACTCTGTAGTTAATCCGTATCCCATAAATTAATATTACTTATATATTATATATAAGGTATATATTATATACTGTATTATTAAATTGTTAGTTTAAGAATGTAATGATAAAGAAGTTAAAGCGAAATCTAAAGCTAAACTTGTCTGAAATCAACTTCTCTTGTTTCGAGATGTATGTTTGTTACTAAAATCAATTCAATAAAACACAAAGAAATATCATACGCGGTAACGTTTTTTATAGTGCATGTTACATAAACCTTGGTTCAAAGTCTTGAACGCAATTTAGTGCAGCTCAATAATTGTCTGTTACTGATTGGCAATAAGAAAACACAGTACAGAAAGTGCATGTGCATCCCGAAAAGGATATTATATTACAAAGGTGCATTGACAGAAAAATGTGGATACGTACAAAACGAGCCGGTATTATTTACCTCATGTTTGCTACAATAAATATCATACTGTTCTGTTCAATGTGTTTGGTAAAAATGGTAAATCTAACATTGCATTGTTCATTCGGGCAAGGTGAGAAGTATTTCTAGAGATCTCTTCTATTTGGCAATTGGCATGCTTCTGTGACACACAATTCAGAGCAGATCCTTAATCCGTAATCCATCCATCCATAATCCGTTATGCAGACGTATGACTCTTGGCGACTGGCGTGAATGTTGCATCCTCGGCAATATTGCTGAACTTCGCCTTTTGTGTGCCTGACAGGTGCGCTGACTTAAAATGTTGCTGCATGAAAACACTAAATACAGGGTGATTTGTATTGTTGTATAAATACGAAAATAAAATGGAGAAATTTGTATCATGTATCCATCATTTAGTTGTTTCCTTGACCTCATGCAATAACAATAGAAAATTTCGGAATGTTATTTTCGTATTTATAAAA